>VUQI01020101.1:11002-30439 GCA_015106735.1 Paratilapia polleni | reverse complement strand
TTTAATTTTTAAAAAAAATTTTTTAAAAAAAAATTTTTTTTTTTTTTTTTTTTGCTGTTTCTCTGTGAAAATTCTTTGTCTGAGTCAAGAGTGCAGCTGAACGTAGTTCAAACAGACAAATGAGGGAGCAGAACAGGAGAGTAATTTGAACATGGTGATGATCTCATCATCTCGTGCTCAAAGCAGAAAATATCTCCTGGAGCACCTCTGAAAACTGACTCAAAACTGTTGTGCTGCAGGAGGTAGAGCGTGGAGCTCGGGTCGAGGAGGAGGACATGGCCCGAATCATCGAGCAGCTAGAGGGACGCATCAGCATGGAGGTAAAAAAACGCCGCCTAAATATGAGGCCGGTACAAAAATAATCATCGAATGTACAGATTCAAATGTACGGTTTTGAGACCCCTGTCAGTTTTCATGTGATGGTCAGATGTGGCAAAAGACAACATCAGCTGTTGATGAAATGGATTTTTCATGCTTAGCCTGTCTCTGTGATGGAGGACATCACTGATCAAACCATCACTGAGAACCAGAGTGCCACCTTTGAGTGCCAGATTAAGATCAACTACCCAGAGATCACTCTCACCTGGTACAAGGGCACCCACAAACTGGACAACAGCGACAAGTACGACATCAGCAGCATGGGGGACCGCCATTATCTGAAAATCAAGAACTGCCAGGTCAAAGATGAAGGCAACTACCGCGTGGTGTGTGGTCCTCACATCTCCAATGCCAAACTGACCGTCACAGGTAAGACTCAGAGTGTTTGAACCTAATGTCCTGTCTGCTGGCCTAGTCTCTGTGTGTCTGTAACATGTCCTCATGTCCAACTCTTCTGTTTTATTATAAGGATCTGGTTACAGGACAGGTAAGCAGTATGAGTCAGAACTAACACCACTCAGACTGACCTCTTTGAACCTGAAGGTTCTCCTGGAGTTTTCAGTTTTGTGTCTTGTTTCCTGTTTTTTTCTGTGTTTGTTTTATACTGAATCAAATTTTAGTTAAAAGTATAAAAAAGGCTACAAACAGGAGTCTTAACACATAAACAGTAACCTCAGATCAACAACTTTCAAATGGATAAATCAGAAGCTCACTCTTATTGTCTGCTTTTAGCCGATCATATTCAGTTCACTAAAAGCATCCGAAGCATTGAGGTCAACGAACGCCACTCTGCCACCTTCGAGTGCGAGTTGTCCTTCGACCACGCGACCGTCACGTGGTACAAAGACTCATGGGAGCTTAAAGAAAGCCCAAAATATAACTTCAGGACTGAAGGCCGACGGCACTTTATGACAATCCGCAACGTAACTGCAGAGGACGAAGGTTTGTTAAACTTACTGCATTCAGTTACTGCATTTCCCCCAAAGATACATTTCTAACTAATAAAGAGAACGAATTTTTCATTTTTAAGGAAATAACACTTCAAAATTCACAATGCATTGCAGTTTAATATAGACATTATACATCAACGACTTGTTTTAATGCTGCACAATAAAAGTATTCTTATCATTTTAACTGTTTTAGCTGACTTCACATATTAGCTCTAAGAGTGACGACATGTTGAGAGTGGGGAGTTACAGATACCACCAGCAGCAAACGGACAACTTTTACTAAACACTGCAAACACACAACAAACTGCAGCCAACTAAATTTCTTTTAGCTACTAAAGATGTTATTGATCATTTAACGGGGACCTAAACCACATTAAATATTTCCCTATCAGGCGTTTACTCTGTGATTGCTCGCCTGGAGCCAATGGGAGAAGCTCGAAGCACAGCCGAGCTTTACCTGTCAGGCAAAGGTGTGTACATTTTTTTTAGATGTTACTGACATCGGCGTGAGTGAGCAGCTGTAATAACGCTCGTATACTTTGTCCTTTCACAGAAATTGGGTTAGGGAGGGTTCCTCAGGGTGAGTATTTCAAAAAGTGCAGCAAATAAATGGCAGTAAAACTGAACACGTCTTCATCTGCAAACTCACAGATGAGTTTATACCAGGGATTTTATTTTTTTAGCTCATCTGGTCCTTTGGGTAGATGAGCTAGGACAAGGTCAAGGTCATATTAGTCATTTTACAGGCACTTTTCCATTTTCACTGGAATCTCTCCTCCTCCTGGAGTATTTATCAGATTTTAGTGAAACCAGATTCACTGGTCCTGAATTTCGCTCTTTCCAGCCTCCTCGACTCTTCGGTGGATTTAAATTTTCATTCGTTTGTGCAACACAGCCAACCAGTGACAGCAAAACTCATCATTTTCTCTCTGCACTTCACACATTACGATAACCCGTGAACCGTGATGGCTCGTGAGCCGGACGAGCTGCTACGTCACCGATGTTCTGGTGTTTCAGTATAACAGAAGTCACAGTGAAATGGTATCCTGACACCGTGCATCATGTTACACTTTACCGTGATTTCAGAGGCACATTGAAGAAGTGTTAAGTTTTACTGTCAAAACATAAAAATATTTAAAAATCTTTTCAGTAAAAGTGATAATAATTAAAGTATTTGTGGCTGAACTTTTAGACATCCCAGACACATCAGTTCATGTATCAGAGGCAGCTTCTATGGTTGTTTCCAGAGGTGAGTCTGGGACCGTTTGTACCAATTATAACTTTAATCACTCCGCTCAGCTTCCCTCATTCACCTTATCTTCTTCTACCACAAGATTCCTCCGAATGTTATCACTTTGAGGAGAGAACAGAAGTGAAAGGTACAACAATCAGTCCTTTCTAAAATTAACACTAACTATTATAATTTCTGTCATTTGCGTGAAGAGATGGCTGATTTTCTACATTTCATCCACTCACATTAAACTTTAAACCATTTTCTTTAACTTAACCACCGCCACCACCATCATCATCATCATCATCCTTTAACTTTAATCCTGAATAACCGTGTGCTTATTCTGAACATCATCTCACCTAATCACTTATATATCAACTGTTATAACATCACAAACAGAATCAAACTTTTATTATTTCAAATAGTCGTGCAGAAGAGGATTATGACTGTATTAAAAAAAAATCTTGATATGACAAGATTTAAAAAATCAATTAAAAAATTAATTATGTTTAAGATTTTTTTTTTTTTTTAACCAGAATGAGAATAAAATCTAAAGGTTTACGATGCAGTTTAAACCTTTAGATTAAAGTCTTAAATATAATAAGATTTTTTTATGTCAGTGGTTTCTGCCATTCTGACTTTATCCCCCAAATTTAAAACAAAATAATGACATTATTTTTTAATTTATTCGATATCAGAATGTTTAAGTTAAATAAGTTAAAGACAAAATTCTGAAATTAAAACTGGATTTTTTTAACCTTGAATTTTGAAAGTCTGAACTCTGATTTGTTGATTCCTTGAATTGGGTGAACTGAAAAGGATTTACAATTTCAGAATTACTGAGTTTTATCTAAAAATGTTTCAATGATGGCTCCACGTGATCCTCCTCTGCATAAATGTAAACTCTGCAGTAATTAAATATCTGATCTCTAATAGCTGAATATCCTTTAATGGTTTGCTGTAGCTTTTCAAAGTCTGACACATGAAGAAGAGACGGTTTCAGTTCAGTGCTCCATCATCACAGGTATCAGCATTATTCACTTCAGAACTGTGTATGTCTGAACTCCTGCTGTGTTTTCAGCTCTGTTGCCCACAGTTGTCTTCCTGTTTCTTCATTGGTTGTTATTTTGTTTACTGGCATTAAAACTCCTTCATTTCGTCTTAAGTAGTTTTGGATACTTGAAGCCCTGCAGCAGCCCTTACATGTCAGTCAGCTGTTTTTCTAAGTTTACTTTTTTTCTTCACCAGAAGAGAAAAAACCTGTTGAAGAAATTGTTGAGAGGACTCAGGTCGAGGTCAGAGGAGAAGTCCCTGAAGGTATAACTGCAGATGGGCTTCTGGCTGTTCTCTAAGCTTGCAGCTGAAACCCAACGAAGCCGCTGCTCAGAACTGCCAGTCTGCTAGCTGCCGTGTTTGTCTGTCCACTTGAACGCCACTTAAAATGCTTCAACCACCAACTGCTGCTTCTTTCTAAAGTTTTAGTTTGATGTTTCTGCATGTTATCTGTTTTTGTCGTGGATCACGTTTTGGTCTCATCTGTCTGTGGTTGTCCCTCCTACTCATGTTTTTCACTATTCTTCATTTTGCTTACTTTCTTATGCTCTTATTAACCCCCACTGCAGCTTTTTATACAGTAGATATGGCAGAGAGTAGAGCAGAGAGTAGAGCTTGGCTGAAGTAGTTTTAATGTGACCTTTCTTGATCTTTCAAGTTCCCGAGATTTACAGGAAGCCAGAGGAGAAACCCTCTGAGCCTGAAGCTCCACCTGCACCTCCTGTCAAAGGTATCTGCAAATACCTGTTCTTATTTTTATCACGTTTGTAACGGCTTCTTATTCATGTATTGTGTGTCTTGTTTGTATGTTAGATCTTTTCTTGTTCAGTCACATTGTTTATTTTTTCTTAAAGCTCTAATAGTAAAGAAATCTTAATATTAATTTATTGTGGTCAGAAAACTGAAATGCATGATAATATTTTAAAGTACCTGAAGCAAAGAAGCCACAGGCTGAAGTTACTGTTCCTGCTCCACCTCAGCAAGAAGAACCTCCAGCTCCAAAAGGTAATGTTCATGACGGAGTGATTCATTCAAAATGTCTTATTTTATGATGTCATCACACATCTTTACAACATTATGATTTTACACACATTTCATGAAATATGTATTTATAAATGACATTACGTCAAATATTTGCTCTATATTTACAGTTTTAATCAACATCAGAATACAAACTCACTAGTTTCAGCAGGAATATGAAAGGGTGTTTCATTTTACACTTTGGATGTTCATAACATCTCACAGTTATCTTCTTAAGATCTTTCAGATCTCATAAATCTTAGATTTTTCTGTCTGTTTAGCTGAGTGTTGTCTGAAGTGTTTTCTTGCTGTTCCTGCAATGCGTACAGAGCATTGTGTTCTTGCTGACCATCAGCATTTGATTGGTCAGTTTTTATGTGTTTCATGTGTGTGTTTTCCTCTTCTTTGCCCCTAAACTCTTAAAACTGTGTGTTTCCTGTGTTAAATGATGGTAATATTTCTCTGTTAACCTTGAAGAACCTCTAGTGTACACCAAACCTGAACCTGAACCTTACCAACCCAAACCAGCAACACCAAAAATGGTTCCTTCAGGGCCTGAAGTGGAACCTCAGAAACCAGCAGTACCTGAGCCTAAAGTGGCTCAAATTAAGCCTGAACCCAAAGAACCAAAAGCTGAACCGGCCAAGAAAACAGCAGAGGCCCCTAAACTGAGAGGTAATGTAGTAAACGCTTTGTTTTACTACTGTTCACATGGAAAGACATTATGTCCCATGTCTTTCTAGTTTTGCTTCATGTTGCTGTGATCTATGTGTGCCACTCTTTAACATGTCTGTGTATGTCATGGTTGGTCTTTGCTGCTAACCTCTTGATCTGGAGCTTTAAAACACTTTCTCCAGTGTGGACTACACATGGTCTTTGAGTGTTTGGATTCAGCATTTTTTTAAAAATCACTTTACAAACTAAGAGACTGATTTCATAGCTTTAGTGTATGAATAATGAAGCTAACAAACATTGCTCTTAGAATAACTTTATAAGTGAAAGAGTAAAAATGGAAACAATGTTAATGTTCTCCATAGTGCCAGCTGTAGACAAAGCAGCAGAAGCCACAGTTCAGCCAGTCTCTGCCATGATTACTCCAACAAAGGACTTTGTCATTTCCACTCTTTAAATTCTTTACTATGTGTCACTGTCTCTCTTTACAGCAAACAAGGCTGTGTTGTGTGTTTAATGTACTGTGATTGTCTTTTACTCTATACACTCGATAGAGTGGACTTTAATGTTGATGCCTTTGTGGTTGCCAGTAGGTAACTGAACATATATACCATGTATATTTGTTTCCTTTAAACCACCAGAACCACCAAAGCCAGAAGAACCTGTAGTTCAACCAACTGCAGTCCTTGTTTCTCCATCACCGGAAAGTCCTCCAGCTGAAGGTATAGATAGTTGACCAGACCTGTGCTGCTTCTTTTTCTCTAATATCGTCTTTCATACTTTGAATTCACTCGTTAAGAGTGTATCTTTGATTCCATGTTAATTGTCAGCTGTTAGTTAAACAATACATGATCTTCTCTTAAGTGCAAGAAATACCAAGACCAGAGGAACCTGTACCCCAACCATCTGCACCTAAAGTGACTCCACCAAAAGCTGAAGATGTCCCAGTTAAAGGTACTGCAAAGAGTTTCTCAGAAGGTTGCTTTATTGTACTGGTTTGCTTTATTTTTGTTGGTATTCGTGTTCTGTGAAATTTGATCAACTTCTGCTTTCTGAAGTATCTTCCACAAACATCTTTCAACATGCTAAGCACTCGTTAGAGTGTGACTACCAATTTTTGGTATAAGAAAGTGATCTTAAACATTAAATTCATTTGCTTTTAAGTTGTCTTAGAATCAAAGATACACGAACCTCCAAGAAAACCATATCTGCTGGCTGATAAACATGAGGAAGCAACAGAACCAAGGAAACTGGAGGCTCCAGAAAAAACCAAGAAGGTTCTTGAAGAAACAAAGAGGATTGCTGAGATGCCGAAAAAGGTTCCCGAAGAACCCAAGAAAGTACTAGAAGAAACAAAGAAGGTTCCTGAAGCACCAAAGAAGGCCCCTAAGGAACCACAGAAGGGTTCTGAAACACCAAAACTGGTTCCAGAAACCCTGAAGAAAGTTCCAGAAGTAGCAAAAATGATTGTGGAAGAACCAGAGAAGGCTCCAGCAGCACAGAAAATGGTTACTGCAGAACCAGCAGAGCCAGTGAAAGATATAGAAGTCCCAACACAACCACCAAAACAAATACCACAGGCCAAAAAGTCTCAGCAACAAGGTAGATATATCTGCAAACATGACCATTTGGTTGATTTTAGAACCACTTACTACTACTAACTCATCTTGATCTGCTAATTCAATAATTTTGTTGTTATTTTTTCTTTCTGAGGTACCCAAAGCTAAGTCTTCAAATGTTTTGTCATTATTTGTGTGTTGTCCTGTGTGTTCACTGTTTGTCACTTCAAATTAATTATCAAAACAGTAAAACAGAGGAGGATACCTCAAGAAACAACAGTTCTAGCTAAACCAAAGCTGGAGGCAGGTACACCAATCAAAGGTATGCTTGAAGTTTTCAAAGTTACCCAGTGGATAATCAGCACATTCATGGATTTCTTGTAATGTAACTAGGTATGTTTGTCTCTAAAACCAGATGAGGTCATTCTTTCTGGAAAAGTAGAAGACCAGCCAAAGTCCATAGAAATCCAACAGCTGAGAGGTAGAAATTCATAATATGCATAGCTGTAAAATAAGGGTCATAGCAGAATATACGCCACACTAAAATCTAAATTTTTGTGTTTTGATGGTTTTTCTTGTGTGTGTGTCATTTCATCTTGGCCACCGCTCCATGGTGCATTTCTTCAATATTGGGTGATATCTTAAAACTTATCCCAGTTCCTCTGAAGACTGATGTTAGGCAAACAGTTGGGCTTAAAGGCAGAAAGGAGTCCTCTGCAGAAAAGGTTCTTGAAGAAAGGCTTCGTCTTACAGAAGCTGGGTACAGGGAACAGGAAGTCAACACCTATGAAGGAGGAGTCAGGCGCATAGAGTCAACTGCAAGAGAAGAAACCATTTTGGAAATGGAGATAATGCAACAAATTGAAAAGACAAAGGAGGAGGTTTCTGTACCATACAGTGAAGATCATCAGGTAGAAATTACAGAGCCATCAAAAACAGATTATGAGGCTGAAAAACTGGAGTGTGCTGAACCTTACAAAGCTGTGGAGATTAAGAAAGAAATGTCTCTGGGCTCTGTTGCTCCAAAGGAGTCTGCCCATCCTCCCGCAAAACATGATGCCACACCTCCACCTGAAATGTCTCATCTTTTGCAGAAAGAAGTTTTGCCTCCTGATTTTGGTGTCACACCAAAAAAAGAGGCTTACAATAAAACATATCAGGAAAGAAAGCCCAGTAAGGCTGACATCCCTACAGCATCCACACAGACGAGAGATACTGAATCAATACATCATGAAGAAATTCAGGAAGTCTCTGCATTTGTTAAATCTAAAAAAGTCACCATATCAAAGAAGCCCAGAGCACTTACAGAAGTCATCTGTTTGAAGCAAGATGGGCCTATTGAAGCAGAACACGATGTACCCCAAACCACTCTTTCTCATCCTGCAGCAACACTTTCTCCTAAAAAGGAGCCTTCAAATAAAGGAACTGTGAAAACTCCCAAATCTACCGTAAATGTACGTCATGAAGACATTCAGCCTCTGGACAAACCAACTCTTGTATCAGAAGATGTATCGATTAAAGTAAGTAGGCATGTGTCACCTTTGGTACCAGCTCAAACTCCTTCACTTGAGGAAAGAGTCAGTTCAGAGGAAGAACTTTCTCCAACAAAGAAAACTATTCTTCCAACAAAAAAGAGCTCCCCCACACTTTCCAAGGCAGTTTTTGGCCTAATAGAGGATTTATCCCATGAAGAAGTGACGTCACCCAAGAAACTTGGTCCTAGAGCTAAGGCTGCTCCAACTAAAACATCTCAAGTCAAGCAGGAAATTCTGTCATCCAGTTTTCTTGTACAAAAAGAAATCCTTCCATGTTCCTCTGAGGAAGCAACAACCAGTGCAACTAAACCTCTACCAGCAACAGTAGATGGCAAGAAGGCAAAGAAGGCAGTACAGAAGATTGAACAGACTCTTGATACAGGTATTTGAACCACACAGGCTCATGATCGCCATAAGATCAGCCTCTTCTAAACTTTATTTTCACTCATTTCCTGTACTCATCTTCAGTTATGGTCTTGATTAACAAGAAACCCTGAGTCCACATCCTAACATTAAGCTGTGTGTTTTCTTTTTAATAATGCTGTATGATGTATGTCATTTCTAAAGAGCCAGTGTTGCTCTGTTAACCTCTTTTATTGTTGCTGGCTGATGTTTTTTCCTTCATCAGCCAGCTTTTTTCCATATCTTTATCTCAGTCACTGCTTCTGCTCGTTTGTGAGGTTTGGAGTAATATATGTCTAAAACATCTTTCTTTAGTAAGTCTTGATTGACCATGTTGTTGTCTTGGTCGTGATCTTGGCATCTTGTGTTCCCAAAGTGTCTCCCCCAGAGGAGAAGAAACCATCTGCACCAGTACCAAAGCCTTCACCTCCTCCTCCACCTCCTCCTCCTGCTCCTGAACAGAAAGTTGCTCCCCCTGCAGGTAGTCTGTTCAGTTTGTATGTTCTTTGTCTTTGCTGAGCTTTCATGAGTCAGCGTTTTGTTTTTATCTTCGTATCCATTTGTTTGTCCATACTGTCTAAGTCGACATCATATTTCCAGGTTTTTGTTGTGTGTTGTTTTTTTAAATTAACGTATCTTTTGTGTGTCAGTTTCCGTTGGCCAAACTTTTGTTTTCTTGGTCGTGACCTTGGCATCTTGTATTCCTAAAGTGTCTCCCCCAGAGGAGAAGAAACCATCTGCACCTGCACCAAAGCCTTCGCCTCCTCCTCCTCCTGCTCCTGTTCCTGAACAGAAAGTTGCTCCCCCTGCAGGTAGTTTCTTCTTTTAGTTTCGTATGTTATTGTAAACTGTTGTCTTTCTGTTTGGTTTCCTTTGGTGGGTGATAAGGATCTTATGTTTTCTTTAATTCCACTTGCTGTGTATTGTTAGTCTTCTCTTGCATTGTTTCAGTGCATCAGTTTATGTCTCTGCTGACCATGTTGTAATCTTGGTCATGATCTTGGCATCTTGTATTACAATTCTTTCCTTCAGAGGACAAGAAACCATCTGCTCCAGCACCAAAGCCCTCAGCTCCTGCTGCTCCTGCAGCCAAAGTTGCTCCCCCTGCAGGTACTTCTTTCACTTTATTTAATGAAAAAGTCCTTTTTTGTTACTTTGGTTTGCTTATATAAATTCCTCCATGTCGTCTGATTCTGTTTCTGTCTGAGTTGCTTCACATTGATCTGTTTTGTCCATGTGAACCTTTCTTCCTTCTTAACATCTTTATTCTGTTGTCTGTCTGTTCCAGTTTGTTGTTACTTTCATATCTTCTGTCTTTTGGTCATGACTTTGGTATTTTGTACTTCTAAGTGTCTCCTCCAGAGGAAAAGAAACTACCTCCACCAACAACAAAGCCCCCAGCAGAAAAAGTGGCTCCCCCTGCAGGTAGATTCTTCTGCTTATCATTCATCTTATTTACTGTCCTGTTTGTCCTGCCTTAGAAAAATCTGTTGTGTTATAACAACAGTGAATTCTTTAATATTTATGTATTTGTGAGTTCTTGCTTGTTGACCAGATCTTTGCCAGTGGTTTAATCAGGTTGGCATTCTTGTAGCTCGAGTGGAGAAGGAACCGCCTGCACCAGCCGTAAAGGCTGAACCGTCTCCTGTATCAAAGGAAATTTCTCCACCTGAAGGTAATGTCTGTTCTTTTATTCATGTTTGTCTTCTGCTTTGAAGCTTTTTTATGTAACAGCTTCAATCTTCAATCAAAACAAGCTTATCTTTCATTTTAAAATATCTCTCCTGTCTAAATCTGTTGGTCTGATATTTCTGTACACTACAGTCCACTTCCATGCTTTTATCCGATCCACTTCTTTCATATTAACAGAATTTGCTGAATGAAGCCAAATAACCTTTTAAATGCTTTTTTTAAACATCATACGTTAAATACCTGATGATGTCACTGCTTTCAGAGTTCACTGTTTTTCTGCAAGTTATTCAGCTGAAAACAATAAAGCAAACTTAAAAAAGAAGAAATGCATGCCACAATTTAACAATCTCTGTTCCTCCAAAAAACAAAAAAAAAAAAAACGAAACCTTCTTTGTCTTTGATTGAGCCTTTTGTCTAACATTGTTTGTATTGTTTGTGCTTATAGTGATCTTGTTTAATTTTTTGCAGACAAGGAACCAGTTTCAGCACCTGGACCAACCAAAGGTACACAAAATATTACCTTCTTTATTCATTATCTCATTTTCATCTACACGTGTAAGCCGTGTGAGTTCTGTATTGTATATATGTCAGAGAAATTATTGAGTCTTCTTTATGTTCGTATGTTGATATTATAAAAGGTGTATTTACTGCCCAAACCACAGTCCCACCTCTTAAGCAAAAGGGTAAGATTCCTGTTCAGGAGGCAAAAACACCTGAATCACCTAAGCTGAAGAGTAAAATCACCAGAATACCCAAAGAGAAAGAACCAGAACCAGAGGTCATTAAGCTGAAGAAGGTTCCAGTGAAACCTCCAGAGCCGGAAAAACAAGTTGTAACTCATAAAGCAGAAGTGACGAGACATCACGATCCAGAACTAACAGTTCATGGGCTTCATGACAGAGAGGATCGTGAGATAATAACACTGGGCAGAACTGAACGAGTTTTCACTGCAGAGGAGGAAACAATTCAATTAAGCCATTTTGAGGAAATGGAAAGAGTTACAGCTTTACAAAAACCAGAGAGTGAGGGATGGACGAGAATCCCAAAACCTCAGAAGGAGGAAGAACCTGAGCTGCCAGGTGTGGCTAAGAAGAAAATAACTAAACTGCCAAAAGCAGATGACCGAAAAGAATCAGTGAAACTAAAACCATTTGAAAAATCTGGGAAACCAGACGAAGAACTACAAACGATCAAACTAAAAAAGGTGCCAACTAAGCCAAAAGAGCCTGAAAAGGAAGTTATAACTCATAAAGTTGAAGTGACGAGGCATTATGATACAGAACTAACAGTTCAGAAGCTTCATGATAGAGACGATCGAGAGTTAATAACACTTGGGAGGACTGAGCGAGTCTTCACAACAGCTGAAGAGACATGTGAACTCAGCCATGCAGAGGAACCTGAAAAACTGGAGGCAGAAGATGAGAAATCAAGATGGGTAAGAACCCCGAAAGCACCAAAAGACGACGAACCTGAGTCAGATTTAACTAAAAGGAAAATAAAGAAATTGCCAAAGAAAGACGAAGACCAAGAAGTAGTTACACTGAAACCATTTCAAAAACCTCAAAAACAAGGGGCAGCTGAACCTCCAAAAGCTAAGAAAGAAGCTGAGGTGAAAACAGATGCTGAGCGTACTCCTTTCACGAGAGGTGAGGTGCCACTCAGAGATCAACCTACCACTGCTGTAAAACACAAAAAAGATGAGGATGCTCCCCTGGTGAGTCATGATACATCTCCAGATATCAGCAAAGACCAAAAGGAAATCCCACAGAAGAAAAAGGTTGATCAAGTACCCAAAGAAGAAGAATCTACATCTGCCGACAAGCTTCGCGGACAACCTAGAATTATTTCTACACCAGATAAAGAGAAAGAGCAGGTTGTGTTGAAGCCTTTCACTAAAACCACCAAGCCTGAAGATAAGGCAGAAGAAGCACCAGAAGAAGAGAAAAAGAAGCCTTTGGACAAAAAGGTACCCAGTCAAGCTACTAAAGAGCTGAAGGAACAACTTAAGAAAGCTGAAAAGACTGCCACACCTAAAAGAGACGATGAAATACCTCAGGAGAAGGAGAAGCCAGGTGTTCCAGCCAAGAAGCCCAGTCCTCCAGCTCAGAAAGAAGTGATGCCACAGGAAGAAGAAAGAAAGAAAGAAGAAGAAAGAGCGAGTCCTCAAAAGCAAACAGATGGCCTGAAGAAAGGTACTGAAATCAAAAAGACTCCTTCACCCAGAGTCAGTAAAGATAAGGTAGAAGAGGAAAAGCCCCTCAAACCTATTGAGCAACTGAAGAAGGTTGAGCTAAAAAAGACCCCTTCACACAAGGTTGATAAGATTAAGCCAAATGAACTGGAGCAAATCCCCACTGAGAAGGTGCCAAGTGGTGAAAAAGTCAAAAGGATTCCCAAGACTGTTTCACCAAAAGACTCCGCTGAATCTGTAACACTCAAAAAGGTGCCCAAGAAGCCATCACCAGAGGGGCCCTCAGAACCTGAAAAACCTGATAAACGGCAGATCCCTCTGGTGAAGGAGATCTCTCCTGGAGCTGTACAGATGAAGCGGGTGAAAACCCAGCCAGAGGAGGAGGTGTTTGAAGAGGATGGTGAAGAAATGGTAGGCGAAGAAGAAGATGAGGAGGCCTGGGGCTGGGAACTGGTTCCACCAGAAGATTGGGAAGGTGAAGAAGTGGATGGGGCACTGGAGACTCCAGGCATACCTGGCACCAAGAAAGGTGAGGTGAAGGTCGATGAACTCTTCCAGCTGATGACTCTGGAATCCCCTCATCCCATCTCAGATGACTCATCTAATCCTCATCACATCCTTTTTTTAATCACTCGACCTATTTGTTCATCTAGATCTCGTGTGTTTGTCTGTCTGCCCATTGGCCATCCATCCATTGTGATGTTGTCATGTTGTCCATCATTTTAAGTCTGTCCAAACTGTGTCATCAGTCATTTGACGCTTGTCTTCACCAGCGTTTATGTCATTCACTATAATTTTTCGTTTCCTGAGCATCTTCTAGTTCCATTTCCATCTCATCTTATTCCACTTCACTGAACTTTTCATCAGATGTGTCATGTGTAACTTAATGTTCAAATGTGATATGGATAAATATATGAGCTTGAATGTTTAGTGTTTGGTTAACATCTTTATCTTCTGCTGGAACATTTAAATCAACAGAGAGCTCTTACAGTGAAGCTTAAACCTTATCTTACTGTTTCTTGTCCAGATGGAAAACCAACAGAAGAGCCACCAAAAGGTCGAGGCCGAGGATTTGGGGGTGAGAGTTCATTAACTTTAGACCTCATCTGTGCAGACCTTTTGGCACTTGAACAAGATGATGTTTGAAGCAGTTTAACTCACTTCATTCACAACTGTCAAACATAACATGTTTTATGTTAAGCCTTTAATCTTGACTTCAAATCTTGTTTCTGATTGACACCAGTAGATGTGTATTCTATCAGGTATAAATTATAAATCTTTAGAGTTATGAGTTATGGTCAGGTTATTCTGCAGGTACGTGTTTTAATTGGAACGTAATGTGTGAAAAAAGAGGTAGGGAGCCTATTGTTACTACCATACTTGTTGAAAATTGCCATATCTGTTTGTTTTTTGTGTTCTGTTGGATTTGTTGTTTGTGTTGACTTTTAGTTTGGTGGTTCTTCAAAGAATCCTGCTCATAATATGTTTACTCTGCATGATTTTTAGTCGAGACAGAATCTTATTGTTTGTGCTTCTTTAATATTAAAACCTGTTGATTTAAAACCGATTTTTGACTTAAAACAGAATTTATCAGGCTGAAATCACGGTAGGTAGCACAAGGTTCTAAAATAGCCCACTGACTAATTCTTCACTTACCCCAAAATCTGAAGTAACTCAATGAGTTTTTGTATCTGATGTTGCAGCGAGACAAACTCCATCTCCCGGTGATGGTGGCAGGGGCCGGGGCCTGAGACCAGGCGGAAAAGGCCCATCACCTCCAGAGGAACCATTTGGAGGATTCAAGCTCAAAGCTGTCCCACTAAAGTTCATCAAGAAGCTTAAGGACATTGTGCTCCAGGAAGCCGAGTCCATCGGCTCCTCTGCTGTGTTTGAGTGTGAGGTCTCGCCTTCCACTGCCATCACTTCATGGATGAAAGATGGGAGCAACTTGCGTGAGGGCCCCAAGCACAAGTTTACATCTGATGGCAAAGATCGCAAGTTGCACATTATTGATGTCCAGCTGTCTGACACTGGGGAATACACATGTGTGGCTAAGAATGCGGGCAAGGAAGTGACATGTACAGCCAGGTTAATTGTTGAAGGTAAGCAAATTAGTTTTTTATCCAACATAAATAAAAAATATATTTGAGATATTTGAAAAATGTTAATGGAAACATTTTTTAAATTACTTTTTTCCACACAGAGCTACCTGTGAAATGGGTGAAGGAACTGGAACCAGAGACAACATGTATAAAGGGTCAGCCGATGTACCTCACCTGTGAGCTCAACAAAGAGAGGGATGTAGTCTGGAAGCGTAACGGTGAAGTCCTGAAGAAAAAGGCTGGAAAAGTGGCCATTAACATCATTGGCATGCAGCATGCTGTGACCATCCAGAACTCCACTGATGAAGATGGTGGCGCCTACACCTGTGAGGTAGACGGACAGGAGGACGTCAAGACTACAACCAATGTCAAAGTCACTGGTAAGAAGTCAGCAACATAAAGTAGCAATGAAATACGATGTTTCATTGGCTCAAACTCATCTGACATGTAGGCCAGGAAGTCATTGCACCGCCCATCATTCAGGCTGATTCAACCCTGGCGTTGGATTTGTCACTGGTTGACATATCCAACCTGAAACTGTCTCTCAGCAGTTAAAGTACAGTAGTAAGGGCATACTGAAGATAGATACAGTAGATACTGCATTTATTGCACTAGTTAAAGCCCAAGTTGTTCACTGTTTGAGTTGCTTTATGCTGCAGTGACACCAGTGAAAACAGTGGTTGGAGACCAGCGGCACGACCAAAATTAATGCAACCATGTGCAATGAACTTTGCAATCTTGTTGCCTTTGAAATAGTTGTTTCCAATACGGGGACCAGATCTTTGACCACTTACCATCTTTAAACTGACTTCAGTGCATCTAGATGGCAAGAAAACAGCAATAAGACAGAATCAGTCTGCTATCGGTCTGCAGTCGAATGGGGTCAAGTTGGCAATTACATGCAGTCTGTTTGTGATAATATCAAAAAATATCAATAAATGCAAAATACACAGACATTCACTTTAAACAGAAATTCACATTAACTGCTTACATTCAGAGTTCAGCCAGAAACTCATAGATCTGAAACAGAAATTCCTCCACAAATAGCGACATAGTTGCTGCAGGGCTGCAAAATGACGTAGCTGCTCGGCAACCTTGCTTTTATATAGGAATATATAGGCAAGTTCTCAGAGTAGGAACAATAAATAATGAGAGCCCTTCCTCCTCAGAAATCATCAAAGACTGGCTGGTGAAGCCTCTGAGAGACCAGCATGTGAAACCAAAGGCAAAGGCTACATTCAAATGTGAGCTGTTCAAGGACACTCCCAACTGGAAGTGGCTCAAAGGAGAAGACGAGCTTACTCCCTCCGACAAGGTCGAGATAAACAAAGATGGAAAGGACATGACGCTCACCATCAATAACTGCCAGCCTGATGATGTAGCAGACTACACCATTCAGGTTGAAGATCGCAGATATACAGCCAAACTGACACTTGGAGGTTAGTTTATCCACATTAGAAAAGTGTGAGGGCCGTGTCCACAGAGATTTGTAAATTTAAATGTCTTTGGATACTTTCAGAGCGTGAGGCTGAGATCCTGAAGCCGCTCTCCAGTGTGGAGGTGGTTGAGAAGGAGGAAGCCAACTTTGACACTGAAATATCTGAGGATGATGTAGTTGGTGAATGGAAACTGAAAGGCCAGGTGCTGACCAGATCTCCGGTAAGATTTTTAATGGTGCCTGATCTCAGAGTGAGTTAGTCTTACATGCTGTGACAGCTGTCGATGCAAATGTGGATACACTGCTGCATGATTTTTATTTATATTTTTTTTATTGCTGGCTTTACTGGAGTACTGCTCTGTCTCAGTGCACTCAAAACCACCAATGTGAAAATTATAGAGAGATGTGATATAAGGTGTGATGTAATGTAGTAAATCCGGTTTATCTAAATCTGGCTTATGTGATGTGGGTTTTTAAAAACCCACTCTTTTCTTACGTGATAGTAAGTCACTAAAAGTTTGTGTAAAGACAAATCACAAACCCACTGGAGGAGGTAAGCTTACTGTGTTAACAGAAAGAAAAGGCTTTATGGAAAAACGTTCACATTTCTTAAAGACGTTTGGTCTGGATGTTGGTGTCAAAACTCAAGTCTTTTTGAACTGTGCTTTTCAGACCTGTGACATTAAAGCTGAAGGCAAAAAACGTTTCCTCACACTGAAAAATGTCCAGCTGGATCAGGCTGGTGAAGTGACCTACCAGGCTCTGAATGCAGTCACCAGCGCTATGCTCACCGTCAAAGGTACAGATTTAGCACAAGTAAACCTTCATTGGTTGTTGTTGTTGTCTGTTGCTACCTGCTGCATTTGTTGGTCATGGAAAACTGATTGCAGAAAAAACACGGTAAGAAAAGCTGCGGTTGTGTTTTTTCTTCTGTTATTAATTACCAAATCATTCGCACCTCTCAGAAATCGAAATGGGCTTTGTTGACCCACTGAAGGACGTTTCTGTGCCTGAAAAGAAACAGGCTAAGTTTGAATGCACCATCACCAGGGATGTGTCAAAGGTCATATGGTTGAGGGGGACAGAGATTGTCACCCCGAGTCCTAAATATGAAATAATTGATGATGAAAAGAAGCACATGCTGATCATAAACAGCTGTGAGTTTGATGATGAGGCTCAGTACACGATTGAAGTGTTGGGCCAGAAATCAACAGCTCAGCTGATGGTGGAAGGTAAGTGGCACACAGAAGCCCCACGCTTCATGTAGTTCTTGTTTCCTCTGTGTGGTCATTCAGTGTTTGTGGCTTTAAAGTGGCCAGTGGCCAATGTCTGTCTGCACTGACTCGATGTATTCCAGGCATGAGGCTGAAATTTGTCCAGCCGCTTCAGGACCAAACAGTCAAAGAAGGTAATACGGGACGCTTTGATGTTGAGCTGTCTCATGAGAATGTACCAGTGGTTTGGTACCGAAACGAAGTCAAACTCCACGTGAGCCGAACGGTGCTCATACACGTGGAAGGAAAGAAACACACTCTAGAAATGACGGCACTGAGTCTAGATGATACCTGCCAAATTAAGGCAGAGGCCAAAGGAATTTACTCCATGGCCAAACTGACGGTCATAGGTAACTGCACACGCTCGTTTCTTTTCCACTTCTGTTTCATTTCACCGCAGTGTGATTTATTGGACAGTAAATACTGGGCAGTAATACTCAATAAAAAATATTATATTGCTTCAATTATAAGTGCATAGATGCATTTTCATATTATATATTGCATTACAAGACTGCCCTTCACAGAGAAAAATGATGAAAAACGACAGTTTGTAATAAAGCAAACTTACTGACTCCTCCTCGTGGCTCTGCTGCAGAGGGCGACCCCATCTTTGTGGTGAAACTGCAGGATTACACGGCCACTGAGAAAGACGAGGTGACTCTGGACTGTGAACTGAGCAAAGACGTCCCAGTCCTTTGGTATCACGAAGAGAAGGAAATCATCGCCTCCAAGATGGTCATCATGAGGTCAGAGGGCACACGCAGGTCTCTGGTCCTGAAGAAAGTGGAGCTGAGCAACAAAGGCAAATATGTATGTGATTGTGGAACAGACAAGACCTCAGCCAACATCAATATTGAAGGTAAACCTGGTGACACAGTTACCTATAGTCTTCTAAATCTTTAAAAATAAAATATATAAACGTGTTGAAACTGTTCAAAGACAAATCTTTAGATTTTTAAACATAAGTCTGAGTCCCTTCAAAAATTTTGATGTTTCAGCATAAGAAAATGTAAGCCCAAAGGGAGGTCCAGCAGTGTTTCAGGCCTCAGTCACACAGGCCTAGAGACCAGTCAATGATCCCCTGGCAACTGTCGGGTCAAAAATTTGGACTAATTACTAAACTTTTTCAGGCCGAGAAGATGAAAATTGCGACTTTTAAAACCCAATTAAAAATGACAATACTCAAAAAAAAAATCACTGGAGAAGAGCAAAGTTCGATGCCAGCCATTTTATTAAGCAATCACAAGTGTGCCAGTTAAAAAACAACAAAGACAGCAAGAAGCTCCCTGGAGCCTTAAGCTCATGCAGGTCAAAAGCCAGCAGAGACGAACACAGATGAACACTCTCTGGGGCTCTTACAAGCCCCCTTATATTGAAAGAGAGGCTGGTAGCTCCTCCTCCTAATGTTACATAACTCTCATAAATTTTTGGTTTTAATTTAAATTTTATACACCAATATTTTCCCAATTTGTGTCCAAATCCTTTTCCAAAAAACAGCTACATATGTAGATGTGCTCGTCCATGTTTACTCTGATCAATATGTCGATATACAAGAGTTCGCCTCTTCTGTGAAATATAACACTCGAATTACATCATTTTCTTGGCAATCTCTACCCTACCCATCATCCATCTTCAACTTAATTCAGTTCAATTTCAATTCAATTTTATTTATATAGCGCCAAATCACAACAGCAGTCGCCTCAAGGCGCTTTATATTTTAGGGTAAAGACCCTACAATATTAGACAGAAAACCCCAACAGTCAGACGACCCCCTATGAGCAAGCACTTGGCAACAGTGGGAAGGAAAAACTCCCTTTTAACAGGAAGAAACCTCTGGCAGAACCAGACTCAGGGAGGGGCAGCCATCTGCCACGACCGGTTGGGGATGAGGTCACTAGTGACCCTGTTCCACTGGCAGCCATACATGTCCGTGTCATAAC
>VUQI01020101.1:0-10982 GCA_015106735.1 Paratilapia polleni | reverse complement strand
AAAAACTAAGTATACATGATTCAGGAGCTTGTAGAACCACCTTTCAATTCAGTTCAATTCAGTTTTATTTATATAGCACCAAATCACAACAGCAGTCGCCTCAAGGCGCTTTATATTTTAGGGTAAAGACCCTACAATATTAGACAGAAAAGACAGAAACCCCAACAATCAGACGACCCCCTATGAGCAAGCACTTGGCAACAGTGGGAAGGAAAAACTCCCTTTTAACAGGAAGAAACCTCCGGCAGAGCCAGGCTCAGGGAGGGGCAGCCATCTGCCGCGACCGGTTGGGGATGAGGGGAAACAGAAGAGAGCAGAGGGAGACCCTTTTTGACACTTTTATGTCGAGATGAACATATAAGGTCAGAAGCAGTTGCTATTTATAGCAATTCTACTGTCAACCATTAATCTTACTAATTGGGGGCCATACTGTGTGTAACCCTCCTTTACAGTCTAAACAGTTGGGCCGTATATGCCACTAAACCATTACTACAAATTATGGGCATAAAACTGTCAAAATCTACTATTAAAAATCTACTAACGTATTCAGGTGCGGGGATATACACCAGCATCCAACAAACACACAGCTGTCAAAATCGCTCATTAACAGGAATTTATGGGCCCAGGTGCGGGCCTTTACATGAGCATCATGGGTACAGGGTAACACAGCTTACAGTCAGCTGGTAGGACGTAGTTTACAGTATAGTATCAGCTGTTAACCAGGTGCAGTGTATTCAAGCTTAAAGTACTTGAGTATATAAACTACTTGACATGCTGTTTCCAGTGTTCAAAACATCCAGTGTAGACTAAGACTGGTTAGAAATGTTCAAGGCATAATTCCCACCCAACCTCCCGTTGCTAGGGAAAATCTGTATTCCCTGAGTCCTTGCTGGCTGTTGCTGGGTGAAATCGGTCACAAAAAGGGTGCTGCACCAAAAACCTCCTTGTGATTTCTTTGGTCATTAGCAGGTTGCCGTGACTGTGGTTTGCATGGAAGACACCAACTTGTCTGCAAACACTCGCCAACTACTCGCCGAGCAGTAGTAAAACTAGAAAAAGTGCGACACAAAGGGGAAACAGAGACTGCTCACCTTCAAAGTAAAAGTTGAGCCCTAACTGCTGCAACCAACACATTTCAAAAGGCGCAGCTTTTACTTTGAAGGTGAACAGTCGCAGTTTCCAGTTTGTGTTGGTTAACACTTGGTGAGCAGTTGGCGAGTTTGATGATAAGTTGATGTCTTCTATGTAAACTGTGGCAAAGGTGGCAACCTGCTCGCAACCAAAGCAATCACAGGGAGGTTTTCAGGGCAGCACTGTATACCTCTTTGTCACCGATTTCACCCAGTCAGCAACCTCCAGCAACCACTCACCAACCGGATGGGGAATACATGTTTGTCCCTAGTGAGCAGTGGTTGCCAGGTGGGTCACTGACCTGTCTGTAGGCCTGTGTGACTGAGGCCTGACATGTAGCACTATTATGTCTTTAATTATTTTTGGGGGCTTTATTCACGTTTTTTAGATAGTTCAGTGAAGAGGAGATAGGAGATCAGGGGAAGGGCCTCCTGCAGCCTGCTGAAGCACTGAGCTAAACCACCGCCAACCAACACTGATGCTGATGAAATAATGACTGTCAGCATTTTTTTACAGTGATTTTTTTTTTTTGAAAAAGTTCAAATAAAAAGAAACTTTGGAATAAAATAGGAAGTCTGAGAAGAGAAATTTAAAAACATAGGTTTCAGTTCCTCTGACTTCTCACTTATTTTTTATTCTCATTTTTATTGGTTAGCTGTAATCCTAAAAAATTTAAATACTTTTCAGAAGTTCTCTCTCTCTTTCTTATAACAACACAAACACACTAGGAGCACAGCATTTTCATATTGTGATTGTTTCTGTTTTTTTCCCCCAAATTTTCAAACCAAAGCACGTGACATTAAGGTTGTTCGGCCGATTTATGGCGTGGAGTTGTTTGATGGAGAAACGGCTCGTTTTGAAGTGGAGATCTCTGAGGACGACGTCCACGGCCAGTGGAAGCTGAACGGAGAAGTGCTCAGTCCTTCCTCTGTGAGCACTTTGATTTATCACATTTATTTTTCCCCAGCGCCTCATTAGCAGTGCACTCTGAACAACATGAAGCCGCTTTATCAGTGACCGTTTACATCATTGTTTAACAGGATGTCGACATTATTGAGGAAGGAGGCAAGCACACACTGATCCTGTACAACTGCACGGTCTCCATGACCGGCGAGGTGGCGTACTCTGCTGCTAATGCCAAGTGCTCCGCTAACCTCAAGGTCAAAGGTAAACCAGAACACTTAGCTCATCATATTTCATCCTATAAAGAGCACTCATTTAAAATTATTTTAGCCTTCTTAAAGCTTAAAATGTGATATGTGATTCATATTACATACAGAAACAAAAATAAAAATCTGAGTCATAAAATGATCCAGTGGACTGTCACAGCCAGCAGTCCGCTTAAATAAAATTAACTGATGTTTTTATTCTTGTCTTTAGGGCTGTTTCTGACATGGATTTTTTTAGCTGTGAATCCCAGACTTTAATGATATTCAGCACAGTGAGCTCAGTGTCGTACCTTCATTCATCTCAGTCCTACTCAAACCTTTAGTAACACATCAGGACCTAAGATGAATCCTTTAAGCCTCACTTTACAATGTCAAGATAAAACCCCTGTTTTCTTGCTGTGTTCCTTCAGAGCTCCCGCTGAACTTCCTCTCGTCCATGACTGACGTTCAGGTTTATGAGAAGGACGAGGCCAGGTTTGAGGTAGAGGTGTCGAGAACTCCAAAGAGTTTCCGTTGGCTCAAAGGGTCGCAGGAGCTGCAGAGCGACGAAAAGTATGAGATGATCCAGGAGGGAAAAATGTACGTTCTAGTGATCCGATCGGCCGCCTACGATGATGAGGCAAAGTACATGTTTGAGGCCGAGGACAAGAGGATGACGGGCAAACTCATTATACAAGGTAACGCTGTGTTTTTATTAGAAAAATCCTTTGGCACCACCGAAACCTTAAAGAATCTTCAGTGATTAATCAAAGTCAAAACACACTGAACTCACACGTTCACAGTTATTTACATGAAATGAATAGAGTTTTAAGTTGAAATTAACAAATGAACAGTTTTGTCCCAACTGCTTCAAATAAATTCAGTTTTGGGTTTTTAGCTCAGATTTGCTCCAAACCCCCACGTTCTGGTTCCTTGTGAACCCTGTTTTTCAGAGGGCTGGTATCTGTACTCCAGTTAAATTAAGTGTATGAATGTCTGATGTTTTACTGCGGCAGGTATTCGTCTAGAGTTTGTCAAGCCAATCAAGGATGTAACAGTAAAGGAGCGCGAAACAGCCGAATTCAGCGTCGAACTCTCCCATGACAAGATCCCGGTGGTCTGGTACAAGAACGACGTCCGTCTGCATCCCAGCAAGGTCGTTCACATGTCGGATCAGGCAAAGGTCCACACGCTGGCCTTCAAGGAAGTCACCATCGATGACACGTCCATGATCAGAGTAGAGGCCATGGACAAGACCATGGCCGCCATGCTCACTGTCGTCGGTCAGTGTCACATGTCTGGTTATCCATGTCTGATTTGATAGAAACGTACAGCTCCAAGGCCAAATCAGAAAGTGCTCAAACCACATTTACTTTCCTGACACATGATTTTTTATAATGAAAGTATCTCTCTCCACACAGAGGGTGACCCCTACTTCACCACCAAGCTGCAGAACTACACGGCAGTGGAGAAGGACGAGGTGAAGCTGGTCTGTGAACTGAGCAAGGCTGTCGCCGATGTGAAATGGTTTAAGGACGGAAAGGAGATCACTCCCTCGAAGAACATCGCCATCATCACTGACGGCAAGAAGCGCATCTTGATGGTCAGGAAGGCAGAGAAGGCCAACATCGGAGAGTACACCTGCGACTGCGGTTCCGACAAAACCACAGCCAAGCTCAACATTGAAGGTAGAACATGTGCAGGGCACAGCTGCTTTTCAGCTCAGTTCACTCAGTTTAAAGCAGAAAGTTGTGCTTCAGTGTTTCAGAGGTTAATGAAGAGATTATATCACTGACAGGGAATTAATCAGCTATTTTAATAAACTCTTCATGTAACAATTTCATTCATTTATTTAGTTAATTGTATCTTTGACAAATTAGCAAACATTGCCTAAATCCAGGCTCTCGTGTCTTTGGACATGCTGCTTCTCTCAGTGACTCTCTCTGAAATTCTTCAGCTTTCAGCTGCTGGTCAAACAAAAGAACCCATTTAATAGAATCCGTCTGACTTTTGCTGCTGTGTAGGAATATCGTGATCCAAAGTGTTTGGTGATGAGCTGACAGAATAATAAACAGATTACATTTAGCCGTGAAACAGTCGTGAAACACGGCTAAAAATGGTCCTTTTTCCATTTCTGCATTCATGCCTATGATTACAGTCATCCTTTGCTTCAACAGACTGACAGTAAAGTGATGTTTAAATTCATTTCTCTAGCCTCCTGAAGCACTTTGAATTGTTTGATGTGGACATAAAGACAGAATTTTTGTCAGATGAACAGAGAGAGTTGGTTCAAAAATAACCCCAGAAATCCTGGCTGTGAGCCTTTCAGAGGTTTTCTGGGATGTATCACTCCTTTTCCATCACTGGGCTCTTCCTGGGTTGTTGAAGTGTTTGAGATGAGGCCCTGGCTCAGTTCCTTGGTTTTCCTCTTGGTGGGATTAGAGCATCATCAGTGGTGAAGTTAAACTTGATCCAGAATTTAAATTGCACTGTAGTACTAAAACTCTTTAAGCTCTTTGTTTGAAGAAGCTTTTTCTGACATTTAGTTCATGAGTCTGTAAGTAAAACACACCAGAGGCTCCACAGGTCAAGAAGTATGATCAGTGATGTCTGAAACTGCTGTGTCATCAAGGGTAAGAGGATTTTCTGCTGTGTAGCTGTTACTAATACAGATTTTTATCATGGTCTTTGTCCCCGGCAGAGCGGGATATCAAAGTTGTTCGTCCGCTGTACAGTGTGGAGGTCACAGAGACAGAGACAGCCAAGTTTGAGACGGAGATTTCTGAGGAGGATGTCCACGGAAACTGGAAACTGAAGGGAGAAGCTCTGCATCAGTCAGCCGTGAGTCTGCAGTAAACTACACGGTGTTCACTTTAATATTCATCGGGACGAAGATGAGTTAAACTGACTTTCGTGTCCTCGTTTTTTCTTTAGGATGTTGAGATTAAGGAAGAAGGAACCAGACACATGCTGATCCTCTACAATGTCCGTATGGACATGGCAGGAGGTGTCGACTTCTCAGCAGCCAACGCCAAGTCCAGCGCTCAGCTCAGAGTCAAAGGTGAGAGGCTGTGTTGATGCCTATGTTTTATATAATGTATATCAGCGAGAGTCGTCCCGTGTGCCGCGAGGTGCCGGTTTTAAAACAACATAAAACTGAACTGAGTGGAATCACTTCCTGACACGTGTAGAAAATGTTTCTGAAACCATGCAGAAACCTTTGTATTCTTTGGCTCAGCGGAAACTTTAAAACACAGACAGAAGCCCTGGTTTCTGTCACACACACTGGTGTTGCATGTCTCTGTAAATGTTCAGCCAATCAGGTCGTGTGGTTATTTTCACCATATCAGACTTTATCTAAAGAGAGGCTGCTCTCTGATTGGAGGAGCAGTAACCTGAAACAATGCCTTCACCTTCAGCTCGGTCCATCGGGCTGATCCATCCTCTGAAGGACGTGACGGTGACGGCTGGAGAGACGGCAACCTTTGAGTGTGAGCTGTCGTATGAAGGCATCGCTGTGGCGTGGTTCCTGGGAGGACAGAAGATGGAGGCCAGTGACCGGGTGAGTCACGTCACGTAACAGTGACTGTTTCCTTTAACATGTTCCCAGATCGAGTTGGAGGTTTTAACTCTCGTTTATGGAAAACTCCTGAGGTCTGCTCGACTTGGAAACTGAAACAGCTCATAAAAACGTTTTATCATAAAAAGTAACAGCAGTTGTGTTGAAGCTTGAATTTTCCTGAAATGTATTCAGTGATAAAACTAAGTTTTACCACAAAAGAAGGAAAATAAATCGGCCAAAAGAAACAGAGACGTTAACATCTGAATCCAGCTTTTCCAATCTTACTATTACAGAAAACAGTGTTATTTTAATTAAGCTTTAAGATACTGACTCGGATTTATAGACACATCCTGAAAATAAACTTAATTAGTGTTGGAAAGACAGTTTGTTCTGTTTTTCACTGAACACTGAGGACACAGAAAGAATTAAAACATACGCAAACTTCACAAGCTCAAACAGCTGATCATGTGCAGGACTGAAGAACATTTTCATTTATCACAAGGTTTTTATGTTTCTGTTCTTGTATCTTTAATTCAGATTTCGAACTGTCACTTTTCTTGTATGTGTTTGATTAGAAGACAAAGCAAAACAACTGTTTTAAAGTGTGATTTAAAAATCACGTGAGATCTGATTTTAGTGGAAAAACGTCTGCTGCTCCCAACACAAACACACTTTTTATTGATTCTATTGATTCTGATTGTAAACAACAATTATCAGTAACTTGTAGAAAACGATGGAAAAGTTACTGTCACACGGCTGAGTGGTCTGTTGTTCTTTCTCAGCGTGGACACTGAATTTTTAAAATCTAATTCCAGTTTGGATTATGAAGTAAAGAGACGAGCTGGCTGCTTTTGTTTTGAAGACAACAACAAGTTATTTTTATAATGTTTAAGATAAATGTTCTTCAGCTGAGTTTCTGCAGCGCTGAGCTGTCAGACTGGGCTGCAGCTAAAAATAAGATAAGAGATAAGAGTGCAGCTGCTCTTATCTTTAACACTTTGACCCTCAAGTGTCACCACAGCCTCATATGTAACATTCCAGAGTTTAACAGTGAAGAATTCAAAAATTCTACAAAATTCAAATCCATAACACACCTGAAACGGCAGTTTCTCAGATTACTTTATCTGTTTCCAGTAAAACTCAAGTTGTTTCTGGTAGTTTCTAAAAATATGTTTGAATAAAATATGAAGTTTAAGACCTTGTGTTTTTCAGAATTTTTCATTTTTAGAAAAGTATTTTGAAAAGTAAAAGTTATCAACCTGTTTACAAAAGACTCCCAAAAGTTTCAGGAGCCATCAGGAGGCGAGTGTCTGAACCTGAATAATGAATTAAGGCTTTTTTTAATCCTTTATTAAACACACTAACAGAAAACAATTCTTAAACATTTTGTTGTGCTGAAGTTCCTGAAAGATCCAATACTGAAAATTATCAGATAATAAATAAAATAAAAATGTTATTTCATGAAATACCTAAAGGTATATTTTAGGCATTTTGGATCAGTTTGACACTCAAAAGGACGCATTTATCTTGCATGCTTCTGATTCGTTGTCTGTTATAGAAATATTTTACATCACCTTAATGAGAAGTGGTTTTAAATGTCTGTCCTGTATCTGTGTGGATGTTAACACATTAAATGCTGTAATTTGTAAATGAAAAGCTCTGTGTTTTTCAGTTGAATCCATTTTATGGAGATAAATGTAAAATCGTGAGGGAAAACGTTTGGGTTACATCAGACAGAGCGTTTTAGGGTTTGTTTTCGGTCTACAGGTGAAGACTCGGGTGGCAGGTCGAGTTCACACTCTGACTGTTCGAGACGTGAACCTGTCAGAGGCTGGCGAGGTTAAACTAACCGCCAAAGACTTCCAGACTCAGGCTCAGCTTATCGTCAGAGGTATGACACTCAGACAAATCGGGCTCAGGGATCGGGGTTCGAGAGCAAAGCATTCTGAAAAGGAAGTTCTGGTTATTACCCATTCAACGTGTCTGTGTTCCCGTGTATATTTAGAGCCACCAGTTGAGTTCACAAAGCCTCTGGAGGATCAGACGGTGGAGGAGGAAGCCACCGCCACACTTGAGTGTGAAGTTTCCAGAGAAAATGCTGAGGTTCGATGGTTCAGAGAGGGACAGGAGATCAGAAAGACCAAGAAGTACGACACCATCGTGGATGGTCGCAAGAGAGCTCTCGTCATCCACGACTGTTCTCCTGACGATGCCAAGATGTACACATGTGACGCCAAAGATTTCAAGACTTCTTGTTTCCTGGAAGTTACACGTAAGGACATTAATCGGGCTGTTCTTTGGTTTAATCTTTCAGTTAAAGCTTACCACATCTCCAGCTGACCTTTAAAATCGTTCAAAAAGATCTCATGAATTTAAAGCCATTAGTATAAAGAAACAAAGAACTCTAAGTGTTGGATTAAACTGTCGTCGTGCTGTGACACTTTTTGTCCACAGCTCCTTATGTTGAGTTTACAAAGCCTCTGCAGGACGTGGAGGTCAGAGAGAAGGAATCTGCCAAGTTTGAATGTGAAGTTTCCCGTGAGTCCGCCAAGGTGAGACCAGCAGAATGTCATCTGAAAACAGACCTAAAACGATCACCCACTGCACTTCTGTTCATCAAACTGACAGTCAATCGCTGTTAGTGTATCATTGTCACACTCTGGACTGACCCTGATGTTGCCAATTTTCAAGGTACGCTGGTTCAAGGATGGAGGTGAGATCAGGAAAGGAAAGAAGTATGAGATCATCGCTAAGGGAGTCCAGAGAATCCTTATCATCAACAAGTCAGTGTTTGATGATGAGGCCGAGTATGAATGTGACGCAAGAACCTCTAAGACCTCCGGCATGCTCACCGTCGTTGGTAAGGAACCTTTTTTTTTGTTAGTTTTTTTGTATGTGACATTACCACAATTTCACAGGAGATTGTTTTTAGAAAACTGCATAAAAAGACCAAAGAGAAAAAATATCAGTTCTTTCAGAGACGTCTTTATTGTGGATGCACCAAAATGTCATACAGATATTTGATCTGGTTGGTTAATATGCTGGCAAGTAAGATGTCATTTACTTATGCAGTACATAAGTACTGCTTTTCTACTCTGGTTTCTAACCACTGCAGGAAATTTCACTTGCTGTTTAAAAGGCAAGATATTCCTGTGAAAAGTGTAAAGATAACCCTTACCCTCATGTGTTTAGGTTTTACTTTTTACTCATCACCTAATTCAGTGAATAAATAAGTCGGATTACCTTGTGTTTCCTTCAGAGGAGGCAGCCAGGTTTACAAAGAACTTGTCCAACGTGGAAGGAACAGAGACAGACAGCGTGAAGATGATCTGTGAAGTGTCAAAGACCAATGCTGAGGTTACCTGGTATCGAGGAGATGAGGAGCTCCCTGAGGGTGGCCGCTATGATCAGCTCATCGACGGACGCAAGAGGATCCTGATCATCCAGGACCTGAGGATGGAGGACGCTGGAGAGTACAACTGCAGGCTGAGTCCCACCGTCAGGACATCTGCCATGCTCAAAATCAATGGTAAAAAAACCATACTTTCTATTACTATATACTGTATATACTATACTTTGATCATTTGATTTGGTACCATTTTGGGGCTAACTGCTCTTTAAATTTTATTCTGGATTTTTGGGCAGAGTTGAGAAAAGCAATTTGATTTGTTAGAAAGAAACTAGTGAAGGTTTTCATTTATGTGACACCTTTTAGCACTAGATGAAGTCACCAGTTACCCCTCTGTCTTAATCCTAAGGATTTTTGAAGCTCTTTTAAGACAAAAAACAAAGAACTTGCAGAAATCCACTATATTTGCATGCCTTCTCCTTGCCCATCCTTTTTCTTCATCTTCTTCTCCGCTGCAGAACTGGCAGCTGAGTTCATCGCCCGTACTCAGAACCAGGAGGTGGTGGAGGGCGAGAAGGCCGAGTTCTCCTGCTCTGTCTCCAAAGACACCTACGAAGTGAAGTGGTTCAGAGGTGACAAGGAGATAGAAGCTGGAGACAAGTACACCATCATAAGTGAAGGAAAGAGAAGGGCTCTTGTTGTGAAAAATTGTGAACTGAAGGATGAGGGAGGCTACACTGCCCACATTGGCGCTGTTAAAGCCTCAGCCGATCTGTTTGTGATAGGTAAGACACTTATTTTCTTTTTCACATATTAGGATGATTTCAGAACACAGGTTTGGTTTTATTAAGTTTCTGTTTTATTCCAGAAAAACTGAGGATCATCACACCCATCAAAGACACGGAGGTGAAAGAGGGAAGTGAGATCGTATTCAACTGCGAGACAAACACGGAGGGAGCGAAGGCCAAGTGGCTGAAGAACGAGGAGACCATTTTTGAGAGCAACAAGTACACGATGGCTCAAAGGGACAACGTCTTCTCTCTGAGGATCAAAGATGCCCAGAAGGCCGACGAGGCCAGCTACACTGTCAGCTTGACCAATAACAGAGGAGAGTACGCCAAGTGCACTGCCAGCGCTACAGTCGCAGGTACATCATGTGGATAGTGACAATAATTTAGTGAAGTTACAGGTTGTATTTAACTAAAAGTCAGCTCTGACAGGAGGCTGAGCTGGAGGTGGCAGAGCTGAAGATGCTCAGATTTTCACTGGGAGAGACCAGAATGGACAGGATTTAGAAATGAGTCCATCAGAGGGACAGCTCGGGCTGAGCAGTTTGGAGACAAAGTTAGAGACAAGGCTGAGATGGTTTGGACATGTGCAGAGGAGGGACAGTGGATATAGTGGACAAAGGATGTTGAAGATAGAGCTGCCAGGCAGGAGGAAAAGAGGAAGACCACAGAGAAGGTTCATGGATGTAGTGAAGGAGGACATGCAGAGGGTTGGTGTGACAGAGGAGGATGCTGGGATAGGGTGAGATGGAGGCAGATGATCGGCTGTGGAGACCCCTAAAGGGAGCAGCCGAAAGAAGAAGAAGATTTAACTAAAAGTGCAGCCACTGCAGGAACTTTCTCCAGTGGCTCAGAACCTTTTAAACTAATCAGTTCTAGTTTCCACTGAAAAACCAGAGTTTAAATGTTCCCTAACTATCCCTGCTAATTTAAGCAGCCAAACAAGATTATAAGAAAAAAACTGTCTGACTAAAACTATTAAAAAGCCAACTGGAGATAAAGAT
>VUQI01020100.1:0-12908 GCA_015106735.1 Paratilapia polleni | reverse complement strand
GAAAACAAAATCTCTTGGTCTTGTGTTTAAACTCCACTGATATATGTTATGGTATAGAGTATATCATGATACGTATGGGAGGCCAAATAATTCAAAAGTTTGACCACAACAAGACACCAGCCATCCAGCTGGACCAGGCGCGTCGTTAGCCCTGGGCGTCCGGCAAACTGTATTCAACAACGAGCGGGACTCCAGCAGCTGCGTTGCAAAGCAGGTTGATCTGATGGTGGGTAACTAGGCTAGCTAAAGCACCTAAACAATGGGCATACAAAGCGTTTCTGAAAAGAAAAAATGAGAAAGGCGCAGGAAAGGTGAGAGGAGGCGGAGAAGGAGCTGCCTCCCGTTGCAGCTGCCTCAGACACAAACTCATAAGCACTTCTAAAACGTTTATTGTTACAAGTTGGGGCTGCTATCTATGACGCACTGAGCCAGAGATTCACACACTTTACTCACTGCCACTCGTCCATTTTCTCATGCAACTGAAAAACAAATTAATCGCTCATAATGAAGTTATTCAGACCATCAGGGGGACAGCGAGAAATACCCACAAATCTATCACTTTGTAACATGAAATCATGCATGCTGCTCAGAGTAATGTCAGGCTTAAACAGCAGCACAGTCTCTGGGTCTCCTCTCAGACTGTGCGCACAGGTGACAGGGTTACAGGGGGACGCTCTGAACCACATGATTCCCAATAACACGTGATGTAGCTGTGAAGACAGATGTCATTAGGTCCTGACTGCATTCTTTGTACAACCAGGACAGGAGAGAGAGCAGAAGGAGATTAAGAGTGCAGCAGATTGATGAGACACCAAAAGAGCAGGAAAGGTGAAGACGAGGTGAGCATCCAAAAGAGAAGACAGAGGTGACAGTTTAAAAGGGTCATTATGGCACAATAGTAGCAGAAGCTCTGAGACCAGGGCTGGTAAAGTTTAAATATGCTTATGACTACTTCATCAGCATCAACGTTTTGATTTTTTTTTCTCAAAGTTTTAGTCTTGCTGCTTAAAATAAAAACAGTGACAAAGCTGAAGAACTCAAACTGCACTGATTTTTTTTATTTTTTATTTCAGTATCATTCTGTGAAAGACAGCCGAACACACCTGACTTTAGATTGATATTTTATATGAATTTTACTATAAAATATAGTAAATAACTTTAAAAAGTTGCTTTTACTGAGTGAAAATCCAAACGATTTCAGGGCTGGGCTAAGCCCCCAATGTTTCAAGATCCTAGCAACATCCCTGGCTGAGAAACATACATTTTTTTGTCACATGGCTGAGAATATTTTTTGACAGATATAGGACATTTATATGCTGTAGACAGTATCCAAAAGAAGAAAGACAAAGCTTTGGGGTCTAGAGAGGTCATAACTTAAAAAAAAAAAACATAAAAAGAAAGTATGTACTAGATTTTTAATGGATATCTTATAGACAGATACAGTATATATTTCTCAGACACCTGAACTGAAGTTTCTCTGAATGTTAGAAAGCATCTTGAATACAGTGAAATAGGTTGACCAGTCTATGACACATTGCACATTAACCAACTTGCAATGGCTCTTTTTCAACATGCAACTTTTTTTTTGCATAGAGAGCTGCATATGTAGAAATTGATGAAAACCTTTGTCCTTTACTTAAACTCTCCCATTTAAAGATGATCATACAATCATTTATTGCTCAGAATCTCTCAGCTTCAGCATTTAAAACATTTATAAATAAATAATAAAAAAGAGGTTAAATGCATGAGAAAAGAACCCGACATAGAACAAATAATGGAGACTTTACTGTGCCTATATATTTCATTTCATGCATATAATGGAAAAATGATCATGTATTTACAGACATTATGTAATAAGTATAGAGAACACAGTAAAACATGATGAGTGGGTAAAAGGTGGAGTTTAGGACGGAGGTTCTGCAGCCTTTTCAGTTCATTCAGTCCACCTCCTCGGTTTCATCTCTTTTTGTAATTAGGACCTCATGGTCTGTCTCTGTCTCCTGTACACCCTGACTGGCCAAAGCGATGTGAGGCTTCTGCTGGTGTATTGTGACTGCTCGGTATAATTTCAAAGTAAAACTTAAAGAAACATCCTACATCCTTTTGAAGAAGTGGATATTAGGAGTATGACTTTTCTGACTGAAATTCATGTTGTACAAACTTAATATCAAATTTTTACACTTTATTTATCCTTGTTCTGTTTCCCCATTTTGTATGACTTACACTTTTTGTTTATCTATTGCATGTCTGTCTGTCTTTAATGACAAAGCTCTTGTGTTGCTCTTTTTGAGACTTGTACTATGGTTCTATAGTGTTTTATTCTACAGCCAAAATGGCTTTAGGATCTGTGCTGCATACAACAGTCTTTATTCAAATTTTGAGATTTGGCCTTTTTAATTTTGAGCTTGACTTTTACTCTGAAAAATTTAAAATAACACCACTGTTTCTATAAATCCATATCCATCAAAGCGAGATTAATACTAATACATTAATCATTCTGAATGGCTGCATGATCATCAAGGATTCACCAGGGGCATCAGAAGCTCCAAACTTAGCATGTGTCAGATGATTTGTGCTTTCATTTAAAATGTCATTCGAAAAGTTGAGGCACCAAGTTGAGGCACCACTTTGGTTCCAACATGTTAAGTTATGTAGTCATCACTCTGCAATTTTGGCTGTAATGAGCCTAAAAGTCACTCACATCTACAAAGCAGCAGAGCCCTGGCACTATATTGGTTTCTCTGGTTTGCTCTTGTCCATCATCAGTGATGGAAATGCTAAAAGCAAAGCTCTTCAGTTGGTCCTTCAGTAGAGCAGGTCCAGAGCAGAGATAGTGGGTTCTTCAGGTTTCTTGATCTCCGGTTTGGGCAGCTTGAGCCGACTCATTGCAACCACTCCACAGACAGCAAAGTGAGTGGCAATGCTGCCTACACCAAGCCAGAAAGACCAGTCCAGACCGTCATCCAGGACAACGAGGACGAAGAGGTTCTCCCGAAAGTTTGCCACTCGCTCCGTCAGACTGTGGTGTCTAACAGCTGCCAGGAAACACAGAACACCCAGGGCACCAAACAGAGCTGCAGACAGAGGAGTAGAGAAGACCAGGAGGCATGAGAGGAAAGGACAAGTAACAAAGTGGATGCAACATCTGAGACTGACGTCCTCACATACCAGCGATGAAGTTCCACAGATAGAGTCCCTTGTGCCCTTTGATGCTCTGGTAGGGAACCTTGCGTGCATTATAAATGCAGAAAGACAGACTGACCAGTGCAAAGCCCACAGCCACCAGCAGGAAAAGAATCACCATCATGTGAAGGCCACCATTCAGTGTCCGGACAAGCTTTGGGAAAACTGGAGAGCCACACAGACAGAGCAGAAGAGACACGTACTGTATGTTGACAGCTCTGTGAAATAGACTGTAAGAGTCAGGAAAAGTGAATCTGTGGGGCTGTACCCTCTGTTTTATTTTGTAAAGTGTGTGAATAGTGTGTAGCTTATAGTGTTTTTCCAGCTATGTGTTTTTTCCACCCAAACTTTAAAATATTGATACAGCCTTCATCAAGCCTGCAACTTTAAAGAAGTTGTTATTAAATAAGATATCTTGGCTGTTTCTTATCTTACTGTAAATTTTGGAGCGCCTGTCCCCGAGCCCGCACCTCTTGGTCTTTCCTCCCTGGAACAGTCCGTAGTAAATGTGCCCGATGAACTGGTCCAGCTCAGGATTTGACGCATTCACGATCTCCACCCCGGTTTTGCACAGGATCCGTCCAGTAACCCACCGCTCCGTGGATAAAGCCACCACCAAGAGGACCACCGAGCCGATACAGAGCACCGAGGCCACCGAGAATGTTATCCGTTTCCACAGAGAAGGCATCTTACGATCCCATGGTGCCCCGAGTAAGGTAACACGACGCCGGGCAGCGACCGCGGGGCGCGCTCAGCGATCACCATAAGTTTATCCCATCGTTAAAAAGGGAAAAGAAGCATCATAATCAGACAAGTTGTTGCTCTCGGCGATACGTAACGTGTGTTGACATGTGAGTCACAAGGAAGGAGAAACTGAATCTATGGCGGTCAAAGTGATCCCTTACAGGGAGAAACTCTATCCGTGCTGCGCGCTTGGTTTCTGCTCCCTCTCTCTTTTACTCTCCTCCTTATTCATGGGATGAATTAACCTTTGCTGCTCGGAAATCTAATTGGTGACCTATAGTTACAGGTTTAAAATCATGTAAGCGTAGTTAATCATGACAGAATGACAGATGTGGTTCATTATATCCCAGAGCCTAAAGGTCAGCATAGAGCTTTAGCTGATATGAGGTGAACTGGCACCCATCTTTTTCTTTCAAGCTCCACTTTCTTACCTTTCCTTCAAGGCTTTGTTGAAACAGAGCAGACATGAGGTCACAGTGACCTCCAAAATCTAAACAGTTCATCCTTTAGTCCAAGTGAATGTTTAGGCCATATTTGGATAAATTTCTTCAAAACGCTCTTGCTGATGTTCAAGAGCGTGGGATTTGTGTCTGGATGGACAACTCAAAAACATGCGTTTGGTCTCTGAAGCATAATAATGTTTTCCAGGGTTTGCCATGACAGTCAGACCGGGGTCGCTGCTGTCACAGCACAGAGTACTAAACTCTACATGATCATGGCCACTTGATTTCCTCAACACACTGTTGTGGTGGCATGTCACAACAAATTTATCTGCTGTAATATCTGTGTATGGGTTTCAGATATGCCTACAATGGATTGGTGGCCTGTCCAGGGTGTACCCGGACTCTTGAACTGTAAAAAGGGCGCCTCTTAACTGGAAAAATGGTTATGAAAATGGATGGATCGACGTGTGACAGGTTTTCCTCTAACAGTTTTTGTAGCATGTCCAAGGACAACATTTTTCTTTTTGAATAAAAAATTCTGTCAAATAACAAAGAACAGAGACTTGAAGAAAGATGTGGCTTGAACTGGTAGTATGAGGATTAGTCCAGGGCATGTTGAAAGGACTGTAACCAGCAATAGAGCTATAGTTTTCATGGGTGTAATGAGGAAGTAGAGAAGTCTTCTTCTTCTTTCAGCTGCTCCCTTTAGGGGTCACCACAACAGATCATCTGCCTCCATCTCTCCCTATCCCTAGCATCCTCCTCTGTCACACCAACACTCTGCATTTCCTCCTTCACTGCACCCATCAGTCTTCTCTGTGGTCTTCCTCTTTTCCTCCTGCCTGGCAGCTCCATCTTCAACATCTTTTTTCCACTATATCCACTATCCCTCCTCTGCACATGTCCAAACCATCTCAGCTTCACCTCCAATGAGGAAGTAGAGAAGTAATGCTGAAAAATTAGTACATAAGATAATCAAAGCTTTCTTGAGCTAACCAAGAGTAGAATCTAGAATCTTGTGATCTGGAGCCAGATACATTACCTATTGCAGCACTAGTTTACACAAGATGGTAGAGCTTAGCTGTCACAGCATTTCACAATAATGACTGTTGTAGGCAGTTTACCAATTTGGCTCTACATGAGGTTGTAGAGACAAAAAAAAACATGCATGACGGTTGCACTGACGATCGTCAGATGTTAAAACTTATGTGCTGTTCACTACACCAACAAGACCAAAATCTTGGCCAAGAAGGATGGTTCTTCATGAGGTATTTACCATCTTTCCATTCCTCTTGATCTGTGTGCATAGTATCCACAGCTCGGATTCAACTTAATACTTAATACAAAACATTCAACACCCTGTTAAGCAGTAAAGACCCAACACATATTTGCTGATACATCCTTCACACCTGTGTATCTCACTGGACGTGATTCCAGGAGAAACCATCAATGTATGACATTATGAGCCCATGTGAAGCTCAAAGTCAAAAATGATAGGAAGTCCGGACAGCACAAAAAAAATTAAATAATAATTAATTAATAATAATTAGTAATATATTTTAAAATAAGAGTAGTATATCCTTAAGTGCAAGCAAATGTTTGCATTAATCACAACCTCCTCCCCTGTTACATTTACAAAATGAGCATCATGTTGGAATTCAGTAACATTTAAGCTAGTAAATGAGACCAAAGTAGTTTTCCCATAGATTCACAAGTGGACTTCTTTTTGCAACCCCTGCTGGCCATGAGAAAAAGCAGGTTCCTCACTGGCTTCACTTTTCCTGGAAACAACGTCCATCTTTTACATAGTCTATGGATTTCAGCCAGGTTTGTTGCTGTCACAGCACAGAGTACCTAAGTCTGTTTGATGACACCCACTTATTTTTCTCAACACCTTGTTGTTGAGAAGCTCCCTATATCAAACTTTACTGCTTTCCTGTGCTAAAAGGCAGCCACGTTCCATGGATGAGTTAGCAGTGTTGTGTATTAGTACCTACTGTTGCTCAAAGAAGCACAGGGGCTTCACGAAAGCCGTGAGTGATGCAATAATAATGGTACGGTCCATACAGTCTCTGCCTTATTTTTTTCAGGGCCTTTATTGCAAGACAAATAATCAAACTACCAAAAGCTAATAGTTGCTTACTGCAGCAGGTCATACCATTCCAACTGTAAGGCAAATTCCAGATAAACTCATCACCAAATGGGGGTCTGCTATTTGTTTTCTTATGACTAAAAGCAGTAACAAGTGGAAAAGGATCAAAAGTGTAACGTTACGTCTATGTGCCACTTTACATTTTATTTATGCACTTTATTATTTGGTATTTTTGTAATTTATTCCCTTTTTAATGTGTTTGATTCTTTTTGTTTGTATGTTTATTATGTTCATTTTAAATCTTTGTTTACAGTCTTTCTAATTTCACTACATTTTAATAACTGTGATACTTGTGCCTCCTTTTTTAAAACAAACAAGCAAACAAAAAAACTGTGTTTAGTGTTGGGGGATTACAGACTCTATACATTGTGGAAAAATAACCTCGGAGCTTTTGTCGACATCTGCCGGTCAGTTGGTGACTCTACAGTGCGTGATGACGTCGGAGCGTGTGACGCAGCCGCCAGTTTCCCAGGCAGCGGCTGAGACTGTTCGACGAAGATGGCGGAGTCGCTGTCGACAGGTCTGGGCGAGGAGAAGGAAAATGAGGACAGGGAGAGGAACAAGAAGGCTGCCACAACAGGGAAGAACAAGGAGAAAGACGGAGTCACGGAGACGCTGGGGTTCAACAATAAAAATGGCGACAGTAGGGGCAAGAAGAGCAACCTGTCAGGTGAGAGCTAGCTCCCTTTCCACAGCCACCGACTCCCAGTTTGACAGCGCTAGCTAGCAGCTGAACTGATTGTTGTTTACTGGGGCTGGAGGACGTTTTTGCAGAGTGTAAAAATAAAATGTCAGTTGAGCCTGTGCAGCTTTGGGCGCTGCTCCGAATTTGCACACGATGTGGATATGTAGCTGCTTCCACCTCAGCAGCTGTTTGTGAAACACTGAGCTGGAGTAAAGTAACGACTAGGTGACACAGTTGTGTTATATGCATCCAAATTATGACGAGCAGGAGGATTCGTGGGTGTCAGCAAGATAGCAGTGCTGCATGTGATCGTGCAGGAGTCCAAATCGGCCACTTTGCTTCCCTGTCAAACTGAACGTGCTTTTTGTTTCTTTGCACAGGCGCACTCCGCTGAGTCAGTGCACACTGTATGAGGCCATAGGTATATGGACACCTGTGTTGACTCAAAAGATTGCTCAACGTAGCCCTTATGGCAAACATTTTTTTTACTCAACAACAGATAATTGCACGTGTTATCAGAAGACTAAGTTCAAGTAAGTTTATTAACGAGCATGCACCTACATGGTGCACAGCCATGTCTAAGTTTTATACACTCTCCCTTCCCTATTACTGCAGCAGGAGCAGATTTATCCTTACTTGTAGTCCTGCAATGTGTATGAAGGAACATGATGTATTAACAAAAAAAAACATACTATAAGGCTTAAAGCTGCTTCAGACATGTAAACGAAACAAAGAGAACTCATGTAAAACTGAGTGGCCAGCACAGTTTTAACTTCCAACATCTTAACACCTTTGGGATGAACTGGAGCCCCTACTGTGAGCCAGGCCTGATCGCCCCACATGAGTGGCCAGCCTGCTAATACTCTTGTGGCTAAATGGGAACAAATCCCTTCCTTCAGGTTCCTATGTTTTCCCAGAGAAGTTTAGGCTGTTCTAGCAGCAGATTAGTTCGGGTAGTTTTGGTTTTAGTGTAGCCAGTTCTTATCTGATTGAGATTGGTGAAAATGCTTTTCAAATTGTCTGGTTTAATATTAAGAAAGCACTCCTCTTTGTTTGCTTGATAAGTTCAAGGCACAACATAAAGAATGATTTGTTCCTCTTTGTGTTATATCTCTAGACCTGTCTCTGGTCAGATTTATAACTACTGAGCTCACCAGAGGTTACTTCCTAGAACACAATGAGGCCAAATACACAGAGCGCAGAGAGAGGGTCTACACATGCCTCCGCATCCCCAAAGAGCTCGAGAAGGTAAACACACAAAACACCCAACTTAGGAAAATAAAATAAATAAATAAATAAAATAAACCAAAACATTTGTAATAAATGTATTTTTTCCGCTGTCTTTCTGTCTTCAGCTGATGACATTTGGGTTCTTCCTCTGTCTGGACGCCTTCCTCTATGTGTTCACTCTGTTGCCCCTCAGGGTGATTCTGGCCCTGTTGCGACTCTTCACTGTGCCATGCTGTGGCCTCAGGTAACATATATGCTTTAGTAGTTTAGAGTTGCACAATTAAATACATTTCCCTAACCCATCATTTGTTATTAAAAAGTGAATATTTTATTAATAATTCTAAGCACGTCATCAGTACAAGTGTTGTTAAGCCATAAAAGGTTATATTTTTTGTATAGATTGTATTAGATTGTATTTATATTTATTCTTTGACGTACAAATGTTGCTATTAATATGTCCACCCCCTGTGCAGTGTAAAGGTGGAGTAGGGCTGCAGCAAGCAGTTACTTTCATGATTGGTTATTCTTCCTATTATTTTTAATTGATTGGTCTATAAAATATCAGAAAGTAGTGAAAAAATACCATCTTTTTTAGAGTAAAAGATAGGCTCGACCTAGTCATTGCTCTCCTAACTTTGTAAAACAAAATGTAAAATCCAGCTATATAAATATACAGATTTGGTGTTTATTAGTAAAATAATAAGTGACACCTAATTTATTTGCACTAGTCTAATTTCATATTATCGTAAGAGTCCTTAGGTTACTGCATACTGCTGCTATTTACAGTCATGCTAGTTTCTCCTTTACCTGATGTCACTGTGCGTGAACCTGCTCTCACACACAGACATGCAATAATAATAGGCTTTTAATCAAGCTGACAACATGTTATGTTACCATTAGTGCAGTTAAACCTTTCCAACAAGTATTACACTGGTGCATTGAAAATAACAGGAGTGAAAGCGAGCGAGAGAGGAGCGAGACATGGAAAGCATCGTCGTCATCAGATTTTTTTCAGGCATGTCAAGTATCTCGAAGACAGTTTGAGCTCAAGTAATAAAATTTAGCAAACATACACTGAAAAGCTGTTGATGTAGCAAGGGTGAAATACCTACAAACTCGAAAGCCTTTGCCCTTAGCTTCCCTCAGGCTATGATAGCTCTCACATTAGAAACAGGTGCACTGATGCCCACTCTTGGCAAAGTAAACACAGAACAACACTGAATAGATCAGTCCCGTAGGTCGGCTCGTTGTCACCGACACCTGATCCAGCCTTCTGAGTCAGGATCGGACGATATCCAATCCAAATATCAGATGGGTGCATCCCTTATTAATCCTTTGCAGATCAATACTAAATTTACACTGTTGATCATTTTGGTCAAGATCACTTTTAAGTTTTTAATGTAACTTGTGTTGTTTTTTGTGCCCTTGTTTAGATATAACAGACAATTTGAAGATACAACATTGTGCTTAGTTAAACTTGAGTTTTTACTATTAGACATCTTTTATAGACCCATGACTTATTAATTAATTAATGAAAGCTTTATATAAAAATAATTGTTATTTCCAGCCTTTTTACAGAGTGAATAAAATCCATATAAACCTGATGAATATCTTCACATCTTGACACCGTTCAGGTGACCAGATCCCAACAAACTAAATGTGTGGTAAAGAGTATGTTTGTGTGGGAGAATGTGGGACATATTACTAATGCTGAGAGGTAGTCTGAAATGTTGGTATATCTAACTTAAAAATGAACACGCAAACTATGCATGTTAAAGGTTTGGCATTCAGCATGTAAAGAACAAATATATTTCATTTGAATGCAACTTTCCAAACTCTCTTGCTAAGTTAATACAATAGGTTATAAAGAAGCTAAAACTGGTTCTCATGGTCTTCTGACACTCACGTATTCCCCTTTTCTATGCTCAGTTCACAATAACTGTTAGCGCTGTTGTTAACTGGTATTTCATCATTTTTGGGTGTCAGTAGGGGAAAAAACTCTCTGGGAATCACCTTCGACTGGCTTCACCCAGCTTCACCCATGCAGCCTGTAGCTGCATTTCTTTTTCTTTGTAGAAGTTTCCATATTATTCCCAAATCTGCAGCTTATGATTTTGTGGCAGCTGGTAGTTTTCCCCACTAGGTGTAGTGTAGGCAGAAAAAGCATTTGACCCGTGATCAGAGCCTTTCCCGCTTTCTTCACAGTCATTGGATCAACTTTAGAAAAATGTCTGTCTATAAACTACAGAGAATCAAGTTGTGGGACATTAACGATATGTAAAACCAGGAGCTAAATATGCTCTGCAGTCCCACTTAAAGTGGGTCACTTTGTCACCTTGGGCAAGGTCCACATCTGAAGCAATGCAACGCTGTTATTAACCTCTAGAGGGCAGTAGAGCTCTGACTTTTTTCAAACTGAACAGAATACAGCCTTCATTCTGCTGCTTTGTTCTTTTTTGTCTTGTTGTGATTTTCTTGTGAACATTTTCTTTGCCTGTGATGTTTGTGTGTCGTTTAGTGGCTCCCGCTTGCTTCAGCCAGCCCAGGTGTGCGACGTACTCAAAGGCTTCATTATGGTGCTGTGTTACTCAATGATGAGCTATGTGGATTACGCCATGATGTACCATCTCATCAGAGGACAGTCTGTCATCAAACTCTACATCATCTACAACATGTTAGAGGTACACCATGTAATACTAAATCTTCCTCATTGATTCGTCCAGTTTCTGATGATACCGGACCACTCATTGACTAACTCTTGCCCGTCATCCCTCCCTTGTTGTGTTGTCAGGTGGCGGACCGCCTGTTCTCGTCATTTGGCCAAGACATCTTGGACGCTCTGTACTGGACAGCCACAGAGCCCAAGGAGAAGAAGAGAGCGCACATAGGCGTGATTCCTCACTTCCTCATGGCTGTACTCTATGTCTGTATCCTCACTTAAAAAATTGCTGTGAAAAACAACAGTGCTGAACACAGAAAAAACACCCCCTTAAAGTTGAAACAGTTGATCTGCAACATTAATAATCAGATGACCATTCAAGAAAATGTTTTTCTGAACTGTTTTTAAAACAAATAGCCTGAAGAGCTTAAATTCAGATTTTGAAATTGATATAAAAAAGACCACACTAGAGAGAAAAGGAAAGACAATACCAGAAAGAAACAAAGCAGAATACACAAGAAATGAGAAGTCACATTTAATAAAAATATCTACATTTGTCCGCCTCTCCCCCAGTTGTCCCAAAACAGGACGACTCGGCATATTTGAGCATTGTTAATCTCTGCTATTGAATCTCCCCCATATTAGACTTTTTTTTTCCATAGACCAAACAATTAATCCGTGATGAAATAATCAGCAGCAATTCTAACAGCTGTACTTCAAACTAGTAGAGCATATTAAATGGTTACATCAGTATTATTACAGTGCAAAAAATGTGTATTTTTCCTCAACATGTTGCATGTAGTTCTTCATGCCATCCTCATCATGGTTCAGGCCACAACTCTCAATGTAGCTTTCAACTCCCACAACAAGTCTCTGCTCACCATAATGATGTCAAACAATGTGAGTATTATGTACAGATATATTAGCTCATTTAAAAATTTAGTTTAAAAATCAGTTTAGTCCTGATTTTTTTGTGTGTCTTTTTGCAGTTTGTTGAGATCAAAGGGAGTGTGTTCAAGAAGTTTGAAAAGAACAACCTTTTCCAGATGTCAAACAGTGGTAAGGGGTTAGAATGATGTGTAATACAGCTGGCTATGTTCCACAAAAATCCAAATTTTTGGATGTTTTGTGCCTCTGCCTTTGAGCTTGATTATTTAATACAAGGTAAATATGTGGAATCGAGCTCAGCCGCAGTGAGCACAAAGTAGGTTAATCCAGGATTGATTTGTTTGTTTCCCATAGACATAAAAGAGAGGTTCACCAACTACATCCTCCTGCTCATCGTCTGTCTGAGAAACATGGAGCAGTTTTCATGGAACGCTGGTAACTTAATACATTGCTTTGCAAAGACTACTGAAGGCCATACAGCTGTGTGTGTGTGTGTGTGTGTGTGTGTGTGTGTATATACACACACACACACACACACACACACACAGCTCCGGAAAAAATTAAGAGACCACTCCAAAATTATCAGTTTCTCTGATTTTGCTATTTATAGGTATATGTTTGAGTAAAATGAACATTTTTGTTTCATTCTATCAACTACTGACAACATGACTCCCAAATTCCAAATACAAATATTTTCATTTAGAGCATTTATTTGCAGAAAATGAAAAATGGTCAAAATACCAAAAAGGTCCAGTGTTTTCAGACCTCAAATAATGCCAAAAAAACAAGTTCATATTCATTTTTAAACAACACATTACAAATGTTTTAACTTAGAAGTGTTCAGAAATCAATATTTGGTGGAATAACCCTGATTTGCAATCACAGCTTTCATGCGTCTCGGCATGCTCTCCACCAGTCTTTCAT
>VUQI01020090.1:0-16872 GCA_015106735.1 Paratilapia polleni | reverse complement strand
GGTCTTTAAGATATGATGGGGCCTGATTTTTTAAGACCTTGTATGTGAGGAGAAGGATTTTAAATTCAATTCTAGATTTAACAGGGAGCCAATGAAGAGAAGCTAATATGGGAGAAATATGGTCTCTCTTTCTAGTCCCTGTCAGTACTCTCGCTGCAGCATTCTGGATCAAGTGATCAACTGTTATTGTTACCAACTGATTCTTATTAATATTGGTTCTTATTCATGTCTGAAAAAAATCATATATTGTTTTCAAAGAGTTTTGTTTTGTTTTTTGAGTCATGAAAAATTTTGTATTTTGTATTTATCATATTCATCATATATCATATCATATTCATACAGGTGCTAGAGGGAAAACCTATATTTGCTGACTGCTTTGGAAACCTGGTGCCTCTTACCAAGAGTGGACAGCACCATGTATTCAGCTTCTATGCTTTCAAAGAGAATAGACTGGCCCTCTTTATCAAAGTATGACAACAAAATTTATGAAATGTCAGATTCTTTACTCAGAAATTCAGCAAATCCAAATATATGCAAGTCATGGACATATTTGTTTAATCTATGAGCAGATTCGAGACACAGCACAGGAGCCATGTGGTCGATTGTCCTTCACCAAGGAACCACGCACATACCGTAGTCTTAATCACAATGCAATCTGCAACCTAAACATCACCCTTCCACCATATTCAAAGGTCAGTTTGAATATATTTCAGCCTATATTCATATAACAGTAGTGGATCATTTTAGTTGCAGCTACTAAATTGCTGATTTCTCTTTATTTTATTCTTTTCTGTAGGAGTCTGATTCAGACCAAGATGCTGATGACGAGGTAAATAAAGTTTGATTGATTTCATACTACAGCAAAGAAACATGCATTGGCATAATTAGATTGCAGCTAACTGTGCCTTTATTATTTCTTTTTTTTCAGAGTGAGAAGAGTGACAAGAAATGTAGGTGTTGTCATTTTGGTATTTGTGTCTCGTATTAATTAAAACATAGTTTTGTTTTATATTTTGCCAAAATAGACCAAATGGCTAAAATGCATGATACAGATTCATGCATTTGAGACATTTTACAAAGGATTTTCAGTGGTAATAGGTCTTTATATAATATGGTCTTTACAGTACAACATAGCATAAAGTGGAGACATATAACATGATTAACATAAGATTACTGGTCATTGTGACTGGAGGCTATGCTATGGCTGCTGTACTTTTTGCTCCCCTCACTCCAAACTCCACTGACTTTCTTATTATTTAAATCTTCTATAATTGCTATATTTTTTTATTAATCTAAAACACAGGTCAAAATAATACTTTTTATTCATATCTCCTCAAAAGTGTTTGGTTTTCTAGGTATTTTTACTTAAATTTCATCTTAATTTAGAGATTATTATGTTTTGTGGCAATAATATGTATTATATAAGAAGTATTTATTTTGACCTGTTATCATTTTCTCATGTTACATTTCTGTAACAGTTTTACCAATAGCATGTAAAAGATATTTGGTTGTTCTGCACAGAATACAATTGACAAACAATATCATGTTGTTTGTACTTAATTTCTACCAATTTATTCTTATTCATTCATTTTCTATGATTTTCTTTAGCCACTGCTTTCTCTTTTGTAGTTTTTACTTCCAGTGCAACATCTTTAAATGAACCAATTTTTCTAAGTTGATTTCATTCACTCATTAAGTTTGAATCAGTTTTAAATTATTTTACATCACAGTTTTTTCTTTTCTGTATATGCTGTCAGGTCACAAAACAGTAGGGTTCTAATAGCAACATTTGCAAGTTTTAACCTGTAATATTTGATAATAACAAACCTGCACACATACCAAATAGAATTCTAAATTTCACAGTATTTTACAATAATCTATAATTATATCTATTTCATTGCTTACTGATGCTAATTAATGAAAAACCTCAAGAGAGAATAAAACTATCCAGTAACAGTGGTGTTTTTATTTGACATTAATTGCTTATCTCACACCTTCTCTCAAATACCTTCTTTTGAGTTTTGTTTTTTTTTAATTTAAAGTTCATTATTTTAAAAATGTTATTTGTTGGCAAACATGACTGTAACAGCAACAATCTTGAGAAGTTTTGTTTGTCTGTTTTCCGTCCTTCTTGTCCCTTTGTTCCATATGTAAGTTTTTCTGTTTTATTTAGTTTTTTTGTTTGTTTGTTTGTTTTCATATATCTTGCATTTAATTTTTTAATACATAGTCAAACATGTTAGATTAGTCTGGTACTTGCTTACATTCTATTCATTTTGTTACTCCTCCTGGCTTTGCTTATGCTGTTGCTGCTCCACCTCCCTACAAACCCCTGGGGACTACTTTGTCATCTTCTTTTGGTCTTCTTTTTAAGACTTCCTTATTCTCTGCCTTGTCAACTTCTTACTCTGTGAACTGAAGATGGATTTTTGATGGCATTGTCTTGATGACAGTTTTCTGATGTCTCTCTTCCCCACTTCATTTGTCCCTTATGTTCTGTACCCTTTTTGGTTATGAAACATGTTTCATCGAAGATGATGAATCTGAATCAACTGAGACATTCTCCTTGAGAACTAACCAACCTCTTGACCCTGCAACCCTTGCAAGCCCAGATCTCCTGTCAGACATGTCAGACATCAAAATGTCTGCTGTTTTTACTGCAGATATATATGAAGAGAGAGCTGGAACTAATAGGTTGGAGGAAAAAGAGTCTGTGGCCATTGTGGAACAGTTCAAAGACAGGGTAGAAAAGGCTGGCAAAATTAAAGATGGGATGAATATTAGTAGACAGAAGGCACAACAAAATGATGCTAACAAAGAGAGATGTTCAGTCTATGGAGCTAAGGCTCAGCATTTAAGCAGATCTGACACAGACGTCAGAGACATGACATTGGTCTCACACCCTACTATGGAGATGGAAAAATACCTTGTACAGAAACCTCTTGGGACAAGTGGTTCTCAAGAAGATCTTGTCCAAAATAGATTTGAACAGGTCATTGAAAAGCGTGTTGTCAAACGGCATCCCCCAGATATCAAGAAACCTATCCGGAAAAAACTTAGAGACAGAGCACGTTCTGGATGTAGCAGCTCTGAAGGAGAGTTGGAAAGGATGAGCTCTGAGGAGTCTTTAGATGGTGATGCTGTTCTTAAAGAGAGTGGCCTTTTACCCACCCCAGTTTCTGATCCACCACCTTCTCCTTTAGTTGTTGAGACACCTATAGGATCAATAATGGACAGAGTAAAAGCTTTACAGAACAAAGTTGAAGAGGAAGAGATGCAAAAAAGTACTAAAGTCTTTACACATGATGAAAAATCTTCTATCACCACAAAAAAAACAGAGGAAGTAATGCCAGAACTTCCCAGAATTCCCAAGTCACCTAAATCTCCTAGATCTCAGACAGAAAGATTAGAGGAGACTATGTCTGTGAAGGAGCTGATGAAAGCTTTCCAAACTGGGGAGGACCCATCAAAGAGTAAATCTGGGCTTTTTGAACACAAAGCCTTGCATTCTTCTGGTATTTCCACATTGATTTCTGAATCAGCAGATTCTGAAAAGATGCATAATATGGAACAAAGTCCTACACAGGAGCCAGAATCACAAATCCAGACTCAGAGGCCCACAATTTTCCATACACAGAGTAATGCCAACAAAGGTGACAAAACAGACTTAAAGGATGAACCAGCAAGCTTAATCAACTCTCAGGAATCACAGCTGACTTCAGACAGTGTTTATATTGAAAAGACAGTTAAATTTAGTGATACTGTTCAATGTGGCGATGAAAGTGTTAGTCCACTGCGAGAAGTGCCAGAGTTGTCAGAGAAGGAGGGAGTCTCTGTGAAGCACCTGATAAAAACATTCCAGACTGGAAAAGATGATCAAAAAAGTAAAGCAAGGCCCCTTTCAACACTGATATTAGAATCTAATGATTCTGAAGAGAGGGAGACCACTGAACAAAGTCCTACATGGGAGCCAGAATCACAAACCCAAGCTCAGAGCGTCACAATTTTCCATTCACAGAGTGATGCTGACATACATAAAATCACAGACCTAGAAGATCAATCACTAAGTTTAATCAAAGAGGGATCACAGTTAATTTCAGATGTTTCCCTGTTGAGAAAGACGGTAACATTTGCTGAAACAGTTCAGTATGATGCTGTTAGCCCACAGAGAGATGTGCCAGAGTTTTCAGAAAAGCAGACTGGGTCTGTTAAGGAGCTGATGAAAACATTCCAGACTGTGCAAGATCCCTCAAAAACTAAAGTGGGACTTTTTGAACAAAAACCTGCAACTTCCTCTGTTTCAACATTAATATCTCATTCAGGAGATTCTGCAGAGATACAGACTACTGAACAATGTCCTACAGAGCAGACAAATTCTCAAATCCAAACTCAGAGCCTCACAAATTTTCATCAACAGAGTGATCCTAAGCAATATGACCAAACAGAACTGGATGATCAAGCTGCGAGCTTAATCAGAGAGGAATCACAGATAATTTTAGATATTCCTTATGGAAAGACAGAAAAATTTGTTGATACACTTGAGTCTGATGAATCATGCATCAGTGAGGGGCTAAAGATGTTACATAAGGACGCCATGTCGGTGAAGGAGCTGAGGAAAACATTTGAGTCTGAGAAGGACCCTTTGAAAAGTAAAGTTGGACTATTAGAGTCAGAGTCAGGGATTCAGTGGAGTGAACGCAGTCCCAGAAAGGAGGCAAAATTGCAAACCCAAATGCAGAATATCACAACTTTCCAAACCCAGAGTGAAGTGAAGGACTTAGAGGCCCAAACAGGAAGTCTGCAGAATTTTGAAGATTCACAACAAATTTCAGATATTTCTTGTTTTGGACAAACTGTAAAAAATGCTTATGGGACTCAGTTAGATGATGGAAGGGTTAGCCCTCGGAGTGATGAGCCAGAGTTATCAAGAAAGAGAATGCAACTAGAAGAACCGGCCATTAGCACTGTTAACAGTATATCTGAAGATACACAGATAAGCCCTGATCGCAGACCTTCTGAGGACTTTAGTGCTGACATAAAGGCTGAGCTGGAGGAAAGTCCAAAGTACCAGCAGTTCAAGCAGACAGCTGCAGATGTAAGATATCAGCTTGAGACACCTGAGGAGGAGACTTTGGCTCATGATTCTGACACTTATTTTGGGGAAGGCATAAGTCCTGAGTGTCTTGAGAGTCCCAAACATGAAGGCATGGCTAAATCCTCAGACACTAGTGTTATTAGGACCTCTTGTTCCAGCTCAGATGAGAGAGACAATACTGAAGGACCCATGTCAGGATTGAGCAGTGAAATGCTTTCTTACGCTACTAAAAGAGAAGAAATATACATCATACCATCAGGTGAAGATAAATCTCTTGAAGCAACTAAAGAAAATACAACAGTTGAACATGAAAGGAAGAAATTCTTTACAGAAAGTAATACTGAAGTAACAGAGGTCAAAGAGCCATTACTTCAAGAAATCCACTTAGGGATAAAAACATCTAGTCAGGCTTCCACAGCAGAAAAAGATGTGTCAGGGATGCTGTTCTTGATGAACAGGGACTTGGATCAAGATCTACAAGCTAGGACTGCAAAGAGGCAACCATCAGTAGAAGATATTGTTCAGGAGAAGTTTGAACAAATTATTTTGAAAAGGGACATAGATAAAGAAATTCTCACATTCATTACTGATGAAAATAAAGGAACAATAATGGATGAAAGGACACAAGAAGTAAATTATGCAGCTATGGAGAAGGATAAACATAGACTTACGAGGGAGGGTGAAAAAACACAGAATAAATTTGAAGTTAAAACAGCTGGAGAAAAAGAAACCCAAGAAAACATGACAGAAGAATTACCAATGAAGGAAGAGTGGGTCGAGAAGAGTACTTCATATGAGCCATCTGCAAAACCAAAGGAGATGTTGGGCATGCTGTCATTGCTGAACAGTGACTTGGATCAGTACCTCAAGGGCAAGCCAGTGCAAAGCAGGCCTTCAGAGGAGGCTGTAGTCCAGGAAAGCTTTGAGCAAGTTATACACACCAAAATGCGTCAATCTTCTCGTGCTGATAGGGAGAATGAAATGAGTGCAGAGACGCATGAACAGACACAGATTAATGCGGTTGAAATAAAAGAACTAACACCAAGTTCTGTATCAGAGACTCCATTTCAAGAAGTTTACAGTGAGAGAAACTCACACCAACAACAGTCTACAACTAAGAACATGTCTGGCATGGTATCACTTCTCAGTAGTGACTTAGATCAACATCTCACCGAAAATCCAGTAACAATACAATCCCACACAGAGGAAGAGCTAGTCCAGGAGAGTTGCCAGCAAGTTATATTGATACGTGATAATTTAGAGGACAAGATAGAGGGAGAGGCAAATGAAGACCTGTGTACTGATGTAATTGGAGACAAAGAACTATCACCAAGTTCAGTAGTGGAAACGCCATTCCAAGAAGTTTGCATCGAGAGAAAGGCACACCAACAGCAATCTACAACCAAGGAGAATATGTCTGGCATGTTGTCACTTCTCAGTCATGACTTAGATCAACATCTCAAGGAAAAGCCAATGGCAAAACAATCTGAACCTGAAGAAGATCTAGTCCATGGTAGCTGTGAACAAATTATACTGACAAGAAATGATTTACAGGACAAAATAGGGGGAGAGGCAAATGAAGACCTGCATTCTGATATAGTTAGAGACAAAGAACTAATGCCAACTTTGGTATATGAGACTCCATTCCAAGAGGTTCGCACTGACGGAAAGGTACACCACCAAGAGTCATATGAGACATCTACAAAACCAAAGAACATGTCGGCAATGCTATCCCTGCTGAACAGTGACTTGGATCAGTACCTCAAGGACAAGCCAGTGAAAAGTAGGCCTTCAGAGGAGGTTGTAGTCCAGGAAAACTTTGAGCAAGTTATTCAAACCAAAATATGTCAATCCTCTAGTGCTGATATTAATGAAGAGATGAGTGCACAGACACATGAGCAGACACTGATTGATGCTGTTGAAGTAAAAGAACTAACACCAAGTTCTGTATCAGAGACTTCATTTCAAGAAGTTTATATTGAGAGAAACTTACACCAGCAACAGTCTATAACTGAGAGGAATATGTCTGGCATGTTGTCACTTCTCAGTAGTGACTTAGTTCACCACCTCACAGAAAATCCAGTAACAATACAATCCCACACAGAGGAAGACCTAGTCCAGGAGAGGTGCCAGCAAGTTATATTGACACGTGATAATTTAGAGGACAAGATAGGGGGAGAGGCAAATGAAGACATGCAGACCAATGTAACTGGAGACAAAGAACTAACACCAAGTTCAGTAGTGGAAACGCAATTCCAAGAAGTTTGCATTGAGAGAAAGGCACAGCACCAACAATCTACAACTGAGAAGAATATGTCTGGTATGTTGTCACTTCTCAGTCATGACTTAGATCAACATCTCAAGGAAAATCCAGTGGCAATGCAATCTGAACCTGATGAAGATCTAGTGCATGAGAGTTGTGAACAAATAATACTGACAAGTAATGATTTACGGGACAAAATAGGGGGAGAGGCAAATGAAGACCTGCATTCTGATATGTTTAGAAACAAAGAACTAATGCCAACTTCGGTATATGAGACTCCATTCCAAGGGGCTCGCACTGACGGAAAGGTACACCACCAAGAGTCATATGAGCCATCTACAAAACCAAAGGATATCTCAGGCATGCTATCCCTGCTGAACAGTGACATGGATCAGTATCTCAAGGACAAGCCAGTGAAAAGTAGGCCTTCAGAGGAGGTTGTAGTCCAGGAAAACTTTGAGCAAGTTATTCAAACCAAAATACGTCAGTCCTCTAGTGGTAATATTGAGGATGAGATGAGTGCACAGGCACATGAACAGACACAGATTGATGTGATTGAAGTAAAAGAACTAGCACCAACTGCTGTATCAGAGACTCCATTTCAAGAAGTTTGCATTGAAAGAATCTTAAACCAACAACAGTCTATAACTGAAAAGAATATGTCAGGCATGGTCTCACTTCTCAGTAGTGACCTAGTTAACCACCTCACAGAAAAGCCAGTGACAATACAATCCCAACCACAGGAAGAGCTAGTCCAGGAGAGTGACTTAGATCAGCATCTCCAGGAAAAGCCAATTGTAGTGCAATCTGAATCAGAAGAGCAACTAGTCCATGAGAGCTACAAACAAGTTATAGCAATAAAGGACTTTAAACAAGAAACTCATGCCTTGTCTCCTGAACATAAAATGATGTCCCCAGAAGATACAAGTTTTGACAATGTGGACATCACTAATAAAGAAGCTTTGGAAAGTTGTTGGTACACATGTTCCAAAGAAGATGCAGGTTGGAAGACTTTTTCATCTGAGGAGGGTGAGATTAAAACCTCACCAACTACAACAGCACATTATATTTACTCTGCTGAAGAGAAAGTGGATGCAAAGTCATATGCAACAATGGATGTCTATAAAAGTGATCCTAAAGATGTAAGTGTTGTTGTCTCTGATTCAGTTCTCAAAACACATTTTTTTCAACTACCAAGTAGTTTTAACACACTGCAACGGCCGGCTGATTTGGAGAATCTAAACACTGTGGTATTAGATGACCCAGCTAATGACTCATGTCATCAAGATTCACTAGAAGCAAGTCCTCTCATGGAGGATAAATCCTCAAAGAAAACCCCTGATTCAATTGAGCCAAGCCCTACCAAAGAATCTCCTTGTCCAGACTCTCTTGAGGGAAGTCCTACTCAGACAAACAATGCAGAACTTAAGATCCCAGCAAAGACTGCTGTATATGAAGATTATGCTTCCCAGCTCAGAGCATGTTTTGCTTATGACAAAAATATTTACACAGATGAATGTGAGCATGATGAGCAAGACAACAATCTTGAGACAACTAAAATGGACAGTAAAATTAAAGAAGACAAATATTCTGAATCCACAAAAAGAGTAACTCAAGGCAACTTGTGCTCTAATGGAAAAATTTGTGACAGTGAGAGTCTTCACATGTTTATAAGACAAGACTCCTTTGATACAGATGAGAGAGAGGATGATGCCGCCAATAAACAATTCACCCCAGAAGATGAGATGTTTAAAATGGCTGCAAAGATCAAAACATTTGAGGAGATGGAACAGGAGTCTAAACTGAGGAGAGAAAAATCTTTTGATGCTACTGTGCTATCAGAAACAAGTGATCAGGAAGATGATGATCTTAATCTTACATCATACCCGGTTTTACAGTCTTTCTCACAGGATACAGTACAGACAATAGCAGAAAAATGTGTGACAGAAGGCACTCACAGACTTAATGAGGCAACAAGTATTACTTTTAATGAGAAGGAAGAAATTCAGTCACAACCTAAAACTATTCACTCAGTTGACAATTCATTGTGTTTATCTGCAACTCAAAAAGAGGAACCTGATCGAGAAGGTGAGGACTCTGTGCCACACAAAGATAAAGACACTGTTGAAGGTGCAGTCACTGACATGCATTTTTCCAGCTCAGATGAGCATCATTCAGATGATGACAAAGAAGTTGGGTCACCACTTACACATGGTTCGGCTTCTGTCAGCCAACCCCATACTACAGTGTGTACTAAAAAAGAAGAATTTGTTGTAGAGTGTGAGGGTAATGATATAGCCATCAGTGCACAGGTTGAAGCTGAGAAACAAATGAATCTTTGCTTTCCAGAGGACAGAAGAACACCAGATAAAACACCAGGTGATGAGACAACCCCTGATCCATTTCAGTTTCAAGAGGGAAAGCTATTTGAAATGACCAGAGGTGGAGCTATTGACATGACAAGAAGCTTTGATGAAGAAAGGGAAGGATATGCTTTTTTTCATATTGGGGAACATCCAGTTGATGAAGTTGTGCCAGAAAAGATTGAAGACTCACAATCAAAGTCTTTAACTTTACACATCAGTGATTCTATTTCAGATGCAGCCCTTCAAGAGACCCCAAATTCATATCCAACTCCGGGTACCAGTGACAAAGTATCTAGTCCCAAATCCAAAATTGTCAACATACCTACAAGTGGCAAGTTACAACTTGAGAAGCCACTTAATAGAGATGATTGTGGCAGCTCTATGGAGGTTCATCTTGGTTCTCCCAGTCCTTTGAAGAGTCTAATAAATGTTCAAATAGACAATGAAACCCTTGAAAGCCTTGGTCTAGACTATCTAGACTCTACCATAGCTGACCTTCAATCAGACACATCCACAATTGCCCATTCAGTGTACTCAGGGCAGAGACATGAATTCTCAGACTCCTCCCCTGATGACGATGATGGTGATGATGATGAGGTTGAGGAGGAAGAAGAAGATGACCGATGCTCAGTCATAGAGATGACCTTTTCACCTGGACAGCCTGGCATGCCAGCATATCTTCAGGATTCACCCCCACCTTTGGCAGTCAAATCAGCCACTACAGTCACGGGAGATGGTCATTTTAAAATAGCCAAGAAAGAATCCCAGATATCTCAAGTTCAAGGAGAAGCAGAAAAAAGCTCCACCTTGGCCCGTAGGACTAGATCTGAGGCTAGTGACACAAGTAAAGCTTCTGTTAAAGACAGTAGAAGTTATTCTGACTCTAGTCAGTCCACTAATACATCCAGCCTTCACCCCTCCAAACCTACTACAATGATGCAACAAAAACCTTTAGCTCATATGATCTCCGCATGCTCTTCTCCAAGGAAAGACACCCAACTCTCCAAGACTATAAAAACATCTGTTAGGTCTTCTTTGGATACCGATGATGTAAGTAGCACTAGTCACAGGAGCCCAGATTCTGTTATCTTCACATATGACATTCCTGCCTCGCACAGTTCAGATTCTGATGGCAGTAGAGTAGAGCCAGTAGAGCATCCTCTGTCTTGTGGGAAAGAGGATGTATTTGAATCCAGGCCTGCCTGGGATGAAAGGGTGGAAACTCAGATGCAGAGAATCATCGATGACCAAACTCCAGAATGTACGGCAGGTATGGCCAGACCTACAATGGGTTTTTGCTTTCTTACCTCTTCTCCTCAGCAGCAAGGGCCTTTTCCCTCTTCCAATATCACCATTACTCATTTTGTATTGCTTTCATATGTTGTGATTTGTCTGGTCCCATCTTGCATAATTTCATGTCTGTATGTTTGTGTGTGCGTATGTGTGCCCATGAAGATATGTTGTCTTGCGCATGTAAGTTACTTTCCCATCTGTGTTTGTGACTATGCAATCTCAAGATTGAATGGCCATGTTGGCTAAAGAAATAGTCTTAACAGTTTTGAGACTTTGATTATTGTATTGGATTTTTGTCTGTACTAATAATACAGCTTTACTAACATTAGCATAATAAAAGCAGATCTATAACATTACTTACACTAATGATTAAAAAGCATGATGTGCTGATTGTGACCGGTCATTTGTAAGAAAAAGTTAATGCCTCTCAAATCCAGCCTTTATGTTATCATCCATGTCATTATCACGGATCTACATTTAGTTTACAGCCTATAGCATAGAATCCTCAGGAAATAATTTTGCATCTATACTTTCACATGACAAATACCTGCAATATGTAAAATGTTTTTTACTCAACAGATTTTTAATCACTTCAGTAGTTGTTAACATTTAATATTTGGCTATGGTGGCATTTTTTAGTTGATTGGCAGGAAGATGCTGACAGGAAAGAGGAGACATTAGCTATCGTTTCAGATCTTCTTGGCTTCAGCTGGACTGGTAAGCTGTCAAATTATGCAATTATTTTCTGTTTTAAATTGAAATTTTAAATATACAATGCATTTTAGGCAGATCCATTATTTACTTCATTTTTTAAATGTTATTTTAAATTGAACTCGTATATTCATGAGCAGGAATGGGTGATTTGCTGAAAATGTCTTATCCTTGGTTTTACAGCAAAACAAACAATACTATATGCAACTCAACATTTTTATTACTTGGTTTGTTTTCCATCACCCCAGAACTAGCAAGAGAACTGGAATTCAGTGAGGAAGATATTCAGCTAGTGAGAACAGAGAATCCTAATTCCCTCCAAGAGCAGAGCCATGCCTTGCTGCAGCGCTGGGTTGAACGGGAAGGCAAACATGCCACAGGTTCATAGCATTTTGATTTTACTTGACATTGTATTAGTATTGGTCAGTATATTATTTAAAATCCTTTAGACATTGATAAATAGTTTGAAGGTAGTGAATTTTATTTTCAGATACACATCCTGTAGAATTAATTGATTTTTTTGGTTTGATTTTGAATTTATTAAATTATCTGTGCATTTGGTAGACCCATATTCATATTCCTGATTGAATGCAAACTTATGTTTCCATTTTTTAAGTAATTTGTCCACTAAATTAATGTCTTTCAGTCATCTATTAATAACTGATAAATTCTTCCACAGAGGACTGTCTGATTAAGAGACTAACCAAGATCAACCGCATGGACATTGTCCATCTTATTGAAACCCAGATGAACAAGTCAGTTCAAGAGCAAACATCTAGAACTTATGCAGAGATAGAGAAGACACTGGATCACAGTGAAGGTAGTTGTACATCTTAACACACTGAAGGCTCTACCTAACACCAAGCTCTCTTTGTGTTTACTTCCACTAATATTTATCATGTGTTTTACAGTGTCAGTAGCCCTGTCTTCAGTGCAAGAGGATGCAGACAGCCCCAGAGTCGTGAGAAGGGTGGAGGCAGATCGCAGACCACCCCCAGCTGTTTCAGAAGAAGACCTCTCAGTTGCTTCCCTCCTGGATATTCCTTCGTGGGCAGAGCCTGTTGGACAGATCCACTCAGAGAGCATGCATGGTGACCTATTGGAGGAGCTTGAGATCCCGCAGTAAGTTATTCATTTCAAATGATTTCTGACTCTGCAACACACTGACAATGCAACACAGTGTCAGATTAAACTACTTCTTTTCTCGAGGTTAATGTTTTCTACCATGTTGCCCCCAGGAAATAGAGCAGTGTCCTATATTGCCTCCACCAGTGCTTTGTGTCGTACAGTGCGTGCAGTTATTTGGGTGTGTTTCACTGTAGTCTGGTTAGATTAGGGCTCTAACATCACATTTATCATCACAGTCATATTTTGTGACCTAGCCTTCTTTTCTGTTCTACAGTGAGTTGAACCCTAACCTCTGGACCTCTGAGGATGTAATTTCACGAGAACCAAGTCAAGACAACTTAGATGAGCAAGTAAGTATGCTACCCACTTCAAAAGAAGCTGCATTTGGGAGCCAAGCAACTCAAGTTTATGACCCCGAAGTGAAAAACCAGGAAGTTTGCTGCAGTGTAGAAGCTCATTTCATCAGGTCTTTCCAAGGTGGAGCTCAAGTCAAAGATGGTCGCAGCCTAATACTACCATTGAAGCAGTGTGGTTGTGAAGATGAGCAAGGTCAATCATGTGATATTCACGCATTTCACTCAGCTGTATCTATCAGAGACTTTACTCTGAGCCTGTCAGAGTCAGACAAAGCTGAAACTGACTTCAGCGAGCTTTGTGATGAGTTAAGTTGTGCACCACTGTTTGGCAATACAGATCCTGCTAAAACCATTGTTAGCAGAATCCATGAACATAGCCTACTCGCATTTTCACCAGAGGGCCACCAGTCAACTCTGGCTTTAACTGAAGATGACACTGACGTAGCTCAAAACATCAGGCTCTTTCAGGAGGGTACTGTTGAGGTAACAGCCCAATTCAAGAGAGTACTCTATGGTCGTGACAAGATCTCACAGATTTCAGGTGTGGATATGGACATCAAACCTGTCAAGCCAAGCAAAGAAGAAACCACAAAACACAACGCGTATACTGAAGTGATTGTTGAAAACTTGCCCTTCATTGATGATAATGATGATATTCAGTCAACTGAATCCAGTATTGCAACAGCTAATTCCAGCATGCTGAATCCATTTAAAAATGAGGTACAGACAATTTTGCCACACAGGCAGACTACCAGTTGCCCTCTTCATATGGCTTGTGACTCAACTGATATGTACTGTAATTTGTGTTCTATTACTTCAAACAGTAATGATGTTGTAGCCAAAGCAAAGATGCCCTGCATTACTGAGCCAGAGAATATGTCTTCCAGCTATTTCCAGCCTGTCAGCTATCTCACCCCGCAACCACCTGACCAAGATATGACATTACCTTCCACTTTTATAGACTACAGCCCTTTGACCCCTGATTCTTTGGCATCTGAAGAGCAGTGTGGCTCCTTTTCACCTGTTAATGATAGTGGTCTCTTCCTTGCAGATGCATGGATGTTAAATGGTTCTATACCTAGACTATCGTCCCCTGAATCTGTCATGTCAATTAGTGATTATAGAGCAATGTCACCTGACTCTCCTCAGGGCGGGGAAAGAGTATTACCTGCAGACTTTTCAGGTATATTGGATGAGACTTATGCACTCTCTCTAATGTCTGAGACATGTAGTTCTCCAGAAGTTACAAATAATTTAATTGAAAATGAATATAACACCTGTGAGTCATGTAATTATGAGCACAAACCACTGTTTGGTTCGGAAGATTATGCTATTCCTGTAATTTCACATACTGTTTGTTCTGACTCCTTTGAGTCTTGGCGTGAATGTAAACCAGTATCCCCTGACTATCACGTATCTAAATATAGTCCTGGACATGAGGGTGTACACAGAAAGAAAGCGTCCAGAACATTCTCACCTGCAATATCAGAAAATGAATATAATGTTTTTCCTGACAGAAGAGCATCTTCACCTGCCTTATTTACATCTATTCATGATTATTTGTCTATGGATAAGGATTGCCGACCATCTTCCCCACAATCTCAGACTTCTCAGTGCAGTTTCTCATTTCTTGAACTATTGCTCTCACAGCCAATTCGCACCCAACTTATGAATCAATACTGTGATTATTATTTACAATATTCAGGAGAAAATCCCTCCTCATCACTGATGTCAGCTTCTTACCATACAGTCAGTGGGAAGGAAGAGGGTCAAAGTAGCCCTTTGATGCAAGAATTTATAGATTCCGATTACCTTCTTCCTGTCCCTCAGAAATCTGCCATGTCAAATTGTTATCTTCCACCAGATTTTTCAGGTTCACAGCACCAGCATAAAACATGTGATTTCATGCAATGCTCTTTATCGGGCAATAAAACCACAGATGCACCAGATTCATTGCCATGTCACAAAAAAGCAGGAGAAATACCAATTCTGGACTCATTTACAAAAAATCTTACACATGTAGATGTCATTGACAATGAAGATTCAAACTGTTCAACTAAAAAAGAAAAGTCATTTGAATTCAGGCCACTAGTGGCTATAGTCCCAAAACCAGGGGAGGAAGGTAGTCAGTCTTACCTTGATTACTGGTTTTCAAAGTTGGAAACAGAATCTTCTGAAATTAATTCATCACCAGGAAAGTCAAATAATGATTTAACAAAAGAAACAAAAAAGAATTCAGAAGATGAAGAAAAGAAAGAAACCATAAATTTGCCTTGGGTGAAAAAATTATCCTTAGGAAACTCTTGCTCTAATACCAGAGAGCATAAAAAAAATATTAAAACTTGTCAAAAATTAAATGAAATATCATTGGCTGAACCAGTAGTGTTTGACTTGGTGGAGAGACCAAAATACATTTTGGAGTTTCCAAATACAACTCCACTCTCAAACACAAGAACATACTTAGATGAAACTGTAAACAAAGAATGTCATTACACCCTGTTTCAATGTGACAAAGGAAAAATAAGGCCATATTCACAAACATCAAATACATTCTTGGGAACACAATATGATTATTTATTGTTTGAAGATAAGCAAACTAATGGAAGTCAGAAATCTTCAAAGTATCCAGAAGAACCATTGCACATGAAAACATTTCATTTGGGGACTGTGTGGCCTCTGTCTGTTCTATCTGAAAAGGAGTGCATACTCCCCCTTAAAGATGATTGGTTGGTGGAATTAAGACCAAAATCTCCTGAGTCAGTGGAGTCTCAAAGTGAAGTTAGGCCCCTCTCTCCTGACTCACCTGTTCCTCAGTTCAGATGTCCACATAATGAGTGCAATGTGGAATTTTTACGGCAAAGGTCGTTTACACCAGAATCGACATTATCGGACTGGGAAGATACTGATTTGTGTCTAGAAATTTTGTTTGATGAGATCAGACCAGCTTCCCCTCAGTCAGTTTTATCTGATGTTGAACTCCATGTGCTATCCAGTAACAGAGCATTGTCTCCGGATTCTGCGTCTTCTGATTTTGATTCTTCACTCTTGCACGACTGGCTGGCAGACTTTAGAGCATCCTCTCCAGAATCTGTAGCGTCAGTTCAGCAATGTCCTTTATCCTCTTTCATAACATTTAGTTCAATAAACAGTCAACATTGTAACTACTACTTGCAATATTCTGAAAATAGACCCATATCACCTCTCTCAACAATATCAGATGTTGAGGATTCAGATTTTTTTCTTGCCCAAATGTTTGAGGACAACAGACCAGATTCCCCAGATTCCTGTTCTTCCAGTACTGAAGCAACACACTCAGGCATAACTGAAAAAGCATCCCCCTTGCTGTCTGCTGCAAGACCTTTGACCTATGCAGAGGTTGTGCGGGGCTTTACATATGAAAAAGAAGGTGACAATTTGTTTGACTTCCAAACCAGTCAGCTGAAAACTGTGTCCACTCCATCTCTGCCATCAGAAACAGAATGCACCCTTTCGCTTATAGACGATTGGTTGATGGAATTAAGACCAAAATCTCCTGAGTCAGTGGAGTCTCAAAGTGAAGTTAGGCCCCTCTCTCCTGACTCACCTGTTCCTCAGTTCAGATGTCCACATAATGAGTGCAATGTGGAATTTTTACGGCAAAGGTCGTTTACACCAGAATCG
>VUQI01020089.1:3994-23920 GCA_015106735.1 Paratilapia polleni | reverse complement strand
TTTGTTTGAAGCAAAAAAAAAAAAAAAAAAAAAGATAAACTAAATCTCTCTGTACTGATTTCTGTTTGAAGCAGAAATTGATGGCAGAGGCATCAAATCAATCACTGTGACCTCGTTAAGAGGAAAAAGTTCAAGTTTGGCTGCAGAGAGCAGTGGTGTGCCCCCGCTGGTTCAGGGACACGTACCATACCATCGGCAACCTTTTGATCTTGGTGTTAATCCAAAGGAAATCCTTTTTTTGGGCTTACCAGCTGAGAGGATGAGACGACTGAAATAGGGCTTAAAGCAAGGAAATGTTCTGTGCCTCAAGAAGTGGGGAGGAAATCAGGTGCTACATTTCCTGCAGTCTGGTGAGATTTTATGCACCACTTTGTGCATTTTCTGCATCCTTTTTTTTTTTTTTAGGGGAAATGTTCATACTACTGATTAACAAATTCATTTTAATTCATTTATCACTGCCTGCACTTAAATAATTCATGTGTTTCACCAAAGGTTTCTGCTCATGTTCAAAAATATCACATCTGTTTTCGGATCAATTACAGCAAAACTACACATCATCCCAGCTACATTACCTTTTGATTAGCCGGTAAACTCGCAAACACCTCTATCTGGAAGAACATCACCACATGCACGTTCTAAATATGGAAGCGGACATGTTCCCTGACTCCCCAACTCTAGCGGTAAAGGATGCTGAAAACAGCCCGCTATAGGCCACCAGCCACATAGCTAGGAAGGTGGATAGCAGAAAAATGTATCGCCCACCATTTCCTCAGAGGGAAAACACAGTCTGCTAATTGTATTCAGGTGTATGTATAACTTTCAAAGTCTGAAGTATCCAATACAACTGCGTTTCAAACTTTTCTAGGGTTTTCCTGCACCCCAAAAGAGGTTTTGGCCTTACAAAGGAAAATCACCAGGCCTGTGAAGTTTTTTTTAAGTGGGGATTAATTCAGTCAAGCTTAAAATACATGTCTGTTAGACAAATAGCCAAAAAAAAAAAAAAAAAGAGGATAATGTTAAGTAAGGTAGTACACACTCTTTGCCATAACTATATAGTCTGGAGACCAATCATGCTTTCAAACGTAGTCTCCCCCAAAGGGCCCATTTTGAGGCAGGAAAACTCTGGAATAACTCTTCCTCTAAAAACAGCACATGCAGCAATCAAACAACTGTCATCAAACAAGTGCCGGATTAGTCCGAAAGACTAAGTAATGACAACTTTAATACAAAACCTAAAGTCTATCAAATGCAGTGCAGTTCTATCACAAAGGTACGGTCACATGATTACTGAGACAGCACGCTGTGTCACAGTGCAAACAAAGCTCTTCATTAATCATACAGAAGTCCTGTGGCTGTATACATACATATACACTCATATATATTCTTGTTATGCTGCAGTTTAAAACAAATCTGTAAGATTTTCTTTAGAAATACCCATTTGTGAATTTAAAGAGTTTAATGATTTAATGATGCTAGTTAGGAAGTGCTTAAAGCCACATAACAAAGCACTGTGTGAATGTGGCTTGTAGTAAAAAGTGCTTTGAGTGCTCAGTCAGAATAGAAAAGCCCTTTATAAGAGACAGTCCATTTACCAAATCTAGATGTTATTCATAGAACAGACCATAATATGTCAGCTGCTGAGTGTGAATAGAGTCTCGCAGTATTAATGTAATTTGTTTCTACACTTTAAAAAATAAGTGTACTGTAAAAATAATGAAAAAGACACGGGTCCGTTATGCTTATAATCAGGATTTCTACACGACTGACTAAGTTAAACTTGTCAATACTGTCGACAGTAATTTAGTTTGAGTACTGTGGTGACGCTGACCAATAACACAAAAGTACAATTATTTATTGAGCTTCATATCACAACTTGTTGCTCCTGACAGCTCTGTGACAGGAACCAGGAGCAGCGTTTTTTCTGACTCCAAATGGACATTAGTCCACGCTTATAGCCTAGGCAAAGAGTCTGAACTACCTTCCTTAGCCAAATTCTATGCATTTTCCTGTTAATTCTGGACAATACAAAACTGTATTTTATTTTTAAGTAAATGGAAACCCACAAAAAAAAAATATTTTTATTAGTATCCAGGATATTTTACTTTGGAGGAAAGATACAACCTCTTTGGAGGCACCATTACAGTAAAGGGTGGTTTAGGTGGTTAACCAGTTTTAAAAAAGCTTATTTATTTAAGGCCTTCATATGAATCTTAAAGAACATGGGTCAGAAACATTACTGCTTAACTTCAAATTATATGAATTTTTTAGGAGGTTTTGAGGAAAAAGAAATGAATGCTTTAAGATATTTTCAGACCTGCAGACACCTCGATAATGAGGGGAAGAGGACAATAGGACAAGAGGACAGATACTTAAAGTCCCATGCAAATGTTTTAGGGACAAAGTGTTCAAAGGAAATTGCGGTCACACTGACCAAATATAGGTTCATTTTCTTTTTCCCCTCCACTGTTTGCTGCACTTTCCATGAAGTTCAATTATCCTCACTTGCAAAACACCAGTAGTACGAGTCAGTCAGAATGGGCAGTGTTATCCCTCCTGTGAAAGCATTCGCATATTCACAAGGTGAAGTCAGCTAGAGCTGAACTAATTCTATCTAATGTGTTCTCCTACAGCTTTTTGTAAATCGTAAGTGACAGTGAAAGGAGCTGTTCATGCACAGACCGTCTGCACACGAAGATCAATACACAGACAATCCAAACTATGGTGGCAATTTAAAATTCCACTCATGTACTCATTTTAAAATGTTGGGCCTTTAATGAAGTGTCCACTTAATATCTGCCACCACAAGAAGCAAATGGCTTGTTCTTCTCCTGCGGGTCCGCCTCACCTCCCAGAGGTCGGACACACACTGTGTTTTCATGAATTTGCAGACATGCTGCTTCCTTGATGAAGGAAATAAATCACTTTACATGACGTGTGGAACAAGGACATCTGTCTGATTTAAGTATTTGTTATTTCATGGCTGCCCAGTGTAAACCTGCTATTATTAAAGTGGATATAGTCTGCATTTCCTTATTTTCTGTCATATATGTACTGTTACAAAACATAACCTAAGATTTAGTGAAAGAAGAAAATAATGAGGTCAGTGTATGTACAAGAAATCCCTGAGAGCCAAAAGCTCAGACTGCTCTAAACCCGAGGCATGTACTAAAATATTCAGGATACCTTTTCTTTATCTGGTTTCACTTAACCAAACATGGGCAATCGGGCTGAACAGTCATCCCAGGGTGGTTATCAACTCCATAAGTGAAATGTAAGTGAGTTTCTCAATTTACCATTCACAAAAAAGGGGAAGTGTTTGCAGGATGTGACCAATTATATACATGGACAGGTCTGCTGGCGAAAATACAAAGGGATTAAGCACATAATACAGGCTGAAAACAACACAGCTGCTGCAGCCAAAGCAGCAGCATCTAAATGTGTCTGAGACGAAAAGCTCTGTGCAGTAGTATAATATTAAAAAGGGCTGTTGGAGTGTGTGTGCGCTTTAAGTGCTTTGCACAACATAAACACAGTATACTGGCAGCCATGATGCAATGCCAGCAAAAAAAAAAGTAGACCGTGTCAGTTAATATACTTCTCATTACCACAGACCAATCACTAAAACACTGGAGGATCTGACTATAATTACAACCGCATATTCTGTTAAATGAAAATGTTGTTTACATGTATGTAAGTTAATGTTAGCCATATTCTGTCAGCTGCAGCCCTGGCAAGTAAAGCAAGTACAGAACAAATATAGAAACATAATTCAAAGCAGTAAATAGGCTGCCTAACAAATTTTATACAAGGTCAGCAAGTTAAGGCTTAGGTGCTCGGTTTTATTATCACATCACTATATTAGGGCCTATAGAACAAGAAAATTGCTTTAAATCTACTTGCAGGTAACAGGAAAAAAGACAAGAAATAAAGTTGTTCCTAAGAATCTATATTTCTCAATTATGTTCATCGGGAAAAGACTTTAGACAATCTTTAAAAGCTCAAGTCCCTCTTACTATCTGCACACTGAGGTCCGAGGGATCTCCGAGTAACGGTGATTTTCCAGAGAATTGATTGTTCTATGAGCACCGATGGGTACCTGCTAATTTCTTATATCGAACATAACCCGCTTTGGAGCAGGCACCAAAGGACATTATAAGATAAATAACAATTATTTTGAACTGTCAGTCATGCAAAGCTACTCTGGTGCCTCTCAAGCTAAATTAACTTCGTGCTAATGATGAGACTGCAGAGTGTCACCTGCAACAGAGTCTGTGCGATGTCAGTGTTCTCTGGGCTGTCAAAGTGCAGCATCTGGGAGCCCAGGCCGTAGTAGTAGGGCCCCATCTTATGCAGGTCCACCACGTTGGGGTCAGCATTGAACACGGTCCTCCAACCCTCTCTGTACACCTTAGGAAGCTCCACAGAGAGCACCCTCCTCTTCCTCTCATACAGACCCTTGGTCAGCCACAGAGGAAGTTCCATCTTTGTGCCCTGAGATAAAACGAAAGACACATCAGAGTTGGAGTAGCAGCCAGGGCCCCAAACAGTACTGCAGTATGTTTTGGTGTACACAATTATTAATTATTATTAATTTTTTTGTTAAAAAGAAAGAAATCTAAGACCTCACAGTTACAAAAGCATGTGTTCACTAGAAAATATTTTACCTAAAACAGCAAACTGGTAGCAAGGCTACAAAGGTTTAGAAGGTTCAGGACTGTTTTTTAGATAGGACGTACGAACGTACTTTTAACAAATTCTGACCAGGTAATTGAACTTATCTGAGAGTAAACTTTCAATAAAACATTTCTATTTTTATTGAAGAAGATTTTTAAGCCTTATGCCACCTCCTGATAAATTAAGCCAACTGGTAGACTTCTGAACAACACCTCACTATGTTGACACTAGTAGTTCTTCGCGTCTATAAATATTCCGAATTTAAAAAAAGTGTTTCTCCTTGAACGCTATTAATTATTTTATCCCACAAACTAACTTTCTAAATACAATTTGGGAAGACTAAAGGGCCAAAAAACTGAATGAGTTTGGCCTGACGTAAGTTGTTTTACGCAACAGATATACGTGTGTCTCGACTACTTTTGAGTTGAGTTCCGGAAGACGCGATGTTAAGGTAAATACATTCATAATATTTTAACTGTCACCGCGTTCAATACGTTTTCTGTCACGTGGTTACCGACCTCCGGGATGTCCTGCGAGTCGCTTGACTTCTCCAGGAATCCAAGCCTGGGGAAAGTGCACTCTGTCCGGATAGGAAGTCTCTCATGAGAGAGCAAAATATCGTCGAGAGACAGGAAATTCTCCTCCATTCCCACCCCAGGCGATACGGGAAGATACGACTGTGTGTCCATTTCCGTTCGAATGATCTGAAAAGTAGCAATTTACAAAATACTTTTAGGAAACTGTTGCTAAACCGACCCAGCTCCGCTGTGTTTACAGTTTCTGCTGCATTTGCTGTTTTGGCGCCAGAAAATATGCGCCAATCAGAGCGCTGCAAAGAGATCAAGACCAGAGCAATCGATATACTCTCAATCAAACGTACTGAAAAACTAGAAAAATCCAACAAAAATCAGTAATCGATTTTTTTCTCTGTTTTTTAATTAGTTTTCTTAACACGCGCTGTATTTTGTGCCACTTTTAAAATTATTTTTGAAAGATCAATATTTATTTAAATTTCAAATTAAGGACAAATAACAGCCTTAGCGCTTATAACACAAGGGGTTCGTTCAAAAGAAATGCATTAAAAATTCAATTTCACCTTCGTTCACCATAAAAAGTCACCTGTAATTACGATTTCAGCCATTAGAGGTCAGAATATAACTATTAAATTTTTAAAGTCACCTTGTATCAAGTTGTAAGAATGTTTAGCAGTAATAACTGTAATTGTAATTGTAATAACAGTACAAAAAGAAGATAATGATAAGTATCTCAAACTAGGAATGGAAAGTTAACATTAGGCTTCCTGTAAGACAAATTGAAAAAAAAGAAGGGGAAGCATGCTTCACACTTCTTTTTTGCTCTAACCTTCTAACTGTCTGACCTGATGACATTCACCAGTTGATAAATGAAAAACGACAGCAAGCCTATTCAGTAATCTTGCATTTTCCCCATCAGTCAAGGTATCTTCAGTTTGACTTGGGTGTGTAGACTGCACATCAAAGTCATCAGACACGTTAGTCAGCACCCCCCAAAACATGTAGCCATTTACATTCTCAGAGTGTGAAATAAGTCATGAACTTAAAAGGAGTCAAATAAAATAAGGCAGCAGTAAATAAGCTGCTGTACTCATTTGTTTGAGCTGGGTGGCAGGCATTACAGTGGCTTTACTGTAGTGGTAGTCTGAGAGACTTTTCACTGTGAAAAACAGATGAACACGTAATTTCCCAAAAACATCATCCCCCTCTGTTAGCTGCTGGCCATGAAACACTGAGAAAATTGTGTGTCCCATAAACAGGCAATGATGGTTGCAGTTATCATTATTACTTGGGTTTCTATCATCCTGTGCAACACATGCACCATGGTGTTGAAGTTAAAACTGCCTTCTCTTGGAAACACTCCATGTATCATGGCCTTAATAAGGAGAAGGGATGATCTCAGCACTAACATGCTCTGCAACACTTTATTTCAAGTGGCGCTCATGAGGCATCATAACCACATTATGACCACAAGCGCTCTAATATTAGAAAAACGCACCAGTGGGATTGAGTACTTTGTGCTGAAGTCAAGTTCATACTATTTTCCACTAGAGCTGCATTAGGCACTGTCACATGATGTGGGTGCTCCAAAAGGCACTGAAAGAAACCATTTATTAAAATATGAAATTGAATTCCTGCAGCAAAAATCCTCCATAGTGAAGTCACAACACATGATTACCAAATCAACCAGTGCCGATGATTTGGTTACCTTGTAAACACTGACACATGAGGTATTATTCAAATCAGGAACAGGAATGTTATCCAGTTACATGAACATGTACACAACAAAGTTAAAACCATTCACGGATCAAGTAAATTATGTAATTATAATGCATTGTTTGACTTGGAAAATCTTGGGTCCTGGCGTCATACGGATGGTACTTTGACACCTAACCCACCTGTACCACCCACCTAATATAGTTGCAGACCTCCCCGATGGTGCTCCCTGATGGCAGCTGCCTCCAACAGCAGGATAGCGTGTCCCACTACATCAAAAAACTGCCCAGGAATGGCTGGAGGGACAAACAGCCCAATGTTTTGAGTTGGCCTCCAAACTCCCCAGATCCCAATCTGATCCAGAATCCACAGGATGTATGGGAACAAGTCTGATCCATGGAGGCCACAACCCACATGACCCAAAGGATCGTCTGTCAGTGCCCCGGTGCCAAACTCCACAGGACACCTCCAGAGGTCCTGTGTCCATGCAGAGCTGTTTTGGTAATACACAATGATCTACACAGTGTTAGTCAAGTCATTTAGGGTAAGGGTTAAGGTTTGGTTGTGTTTTAGCCGAGTGCTAAACAAGCCAAAAGAATTCTAACTGCTGTGCATCACATTGTGTGTTTTTCAGATGCCACCTGTGTCTCCACCACTGTGCACAAGATGTTTAGGCCTTGATACACCACACACTGGAATTTCAGCTGCCAGGAGTTAATATCCCAGTTTGGTTGGGGGTTTTGAACCTGGCTTTGCCGTTCTTCCACTTTCTGTTTAGTTAAGTTTTCACTGGCTTTGACTGGCTTTAGTTATTTACATGTACCAAAAGATTGTGGTTTGGCTTAAAATAACCCTTGGTGTTGAAAGATGACAGGCTGAGAGTGACAGACCCATGTCACTAATATGATGACCCCATGAGTCACACTCCAGACACCCTGTGACACAGAGACAGGCTAGCAACTTTCACGCAATGACATTATTTTACATATGAATGACCCTGGCTGTGAGCCTGAACTTGAAACACTTTGATGGACAACAAAATGGTGCAGAGGAAATTTTGGTTACAATGTGTCTATTTAGAGATTCCAAATGTCCCTTTTGTAAAGGCGCCCAAAAAAACACAGTGAAAATTTAATTTCATTCCGGTCCATTTTTTCTTCGGCAGACAAAAAACTACAAAGAGATGCTGCTTTGATTATTAGCATGTTTTTTTTTTGTTTGTTTGTATTTTCCTGGCAGGACCTTAGTTATTTATATAGTCAGTATAATTTAGGAGCCCATTAAATAGCTGTGGGCTGGACGAGGTTCAACTCATTGTTAACAGTGTCTCTGCTGCTGACGATGAAAAAGTGAGCAATAAAACAAAGTGACAAAAGCAATGGGTGACACCTTAACCACCTCTCATCCTTATAGCTTAGTGCAAAGTTTTAAGTCAGGTATTAGAATGAATATCTTTACTAAAAAGACTGAAATGTAGTGAACATGGAAGCCAGATGCCAAGTTTTCCCCCACACATCAACATACCTCCAAGAATATTTGCTGAACTCTTCAATTTTCACCCCAATCAAAAGACAGTGGATTATATAGCATCTGCTGTTGGCAAGAAAAGAACAGATAGACAGACATTGTCCTTTGAAGCTGCTGGAAACTTCTCAGGTCTAATCAATAAATGTATGGTCGACAGTGAAGTGTTGGTCTGTAAATTCCCCTGAAGGCTGAGTTTACCTCCAGCAGCCAACAGCAGCAGGTCCGTTTCTTAAACATCAGTGCAAGGAAGAAACGTTCGAGGAAAACTCCACACTTGATCATTTCGACCAAAATCAGCAGTTGTAATAATGCTGAGTTTCTTTATGGCCAGTTTGTGTCTCATTGTAGAGGTTTTTTGTGTCATTGTGGGTGCTTTGCATCTCTTTGCACTTTTTCGGTTGATTTTTCAAAGAGAAAGCAGTCACCTACTACAAAGGCTCTGACCAGGGCCCCCTGACCATTTGGACCCCTCTGTTTTTAATATCTTTGTGACCTCTGGCTCTCTTTTTAAGCTGTTCTGCATCTACTTGTGGCCCTTTTATGCGTTTATGAAATAATTTTATCTAACTCTGCCAAAACTAATCTCACAGAAGCCTCAAAGATGCTCAAAAGACATACTTCACATGCCTTTAATTGCTGGAGGCACACATAAACTTTTCTAAGGTCTCAAAATCCCATTCATGTGTGTTGAGTTGCACCTCATTCACTTTGCCCTACAATGTCACATCTATACCAGATTTAAATATCTATAAAATATAAGACATTACTGTGATGAAGACAGAAGGTGTGACAAGTCTGATTAAAGAGTATTGAGTAGAATCTTGGGTCTGACAAAACCTTAACAGGAGCTGAAGTTAGTTTGTTGCTTCGAGCTGTTTCTAGAAGTCTTTCCTGTGAGCAGCAGCCAGCAGCAGGATACATTCATTGTGCCAAAGTGACAGAGTTGTACGCAATTATGCAAGCATCGCAACAGCTGTCACAGTGTCACAGTTTTTAAGCTACAGTGAAACACTGATACATTTACTAAAGTGTATATGGATGTTGTTTCCATAATTACATATAGGGAGCTGCCTTCTTAAATTATCAATATAACTGTCAAAATATTGCAACAATGATAAGAAAAGAAAATTTGTGTACTGTCAGATCTCATGTACAATATATAATATCCCACGAATACTGTGTCTCGTTCCATCATGGCTGTATGTCTCAAAGAAGTGTGACGAACACTAATGAAGAGTCTGAATGTCATCACTTTAACAAACTGATGAAGCCAGCTATGTTAAATATCCCATGTCGGAGAGAGGGGCTTTCCTTTCTTTTAATTACTTTGGGTTTACTTGTGTTCATTTTGTATCGCTTGCTCTTTTCGGATCATTGTTAATCTTTAATTTTTGGTCTTGTGTCTTTGCAGCTGTTTTGCATCTACTAGTGCTCCTTTTGTGTTTCTATGCAGTGAAGCGTGAATATTTCAACCTGGCTTCATCTGAGATGTACCAAGAAATAATTTACAAATTTGAAAAGTATATTACAAAACATATATTTAAAAACTTGAATTGTTATTGACGTTAGATTTCAGCAGCCTGGAGCACCGTCCAGCAATGTCTGTCTGCATGTCTGCATGGAATTGTGGGTCATTTATGCCAGTGTTGTGTCCAGTGTTTGCATACTCTGACATTCCCCTAGAAATAATATGCACCTCACACACTACCAAGGTTTCAAATATACTATAACAAATCTCTGCTATAACATGCCATTTTAGTGTATCAAAAAACACGTTACGGTGCAGTCTCAGACACAGCCACTTTGTCTCTGTCTGTGGTGTGTTTGCATATATTTGTGTTCATTTTGGTTCATCTTTCTTGTTAGTTTGCATTGTCCTTTTCTATCTTGGGCTTCTTGCACTGACTATGTGTGGCCTTCAGGACTGATTTAAATGTTATTAATATACAGATAGGTCTTGTGCACCCAGTTGTTTTTAATTGCCTCCATGTTCAGGCTGGAGATGAAAGAGTTGTTTGCTTTCAGTGGTTTTCACTTTCTGGCTTCTAATTCAGTTCTGCTTTATTAACCCTGTGGAGGTCTAAGTAAAGATAGCCCTTAATGCTAATCCTATGCTATCAGAATATGTAATTTTGGGCTTTTAGAAATTGCTCTGTCCTGGCAATAAAAAGAAAATCAAACTGACAAACATGAATTATGTAAAAGGTACTTTCATAAACTACTGTTTAGCTTCATAACATAGAGTTCGGTTTAAGAGTTTAGGTTTAGGGTTTGACTTCTCACAGTGACCTCGTAGTTATCGCTAGTTACCTAACTTTCTCATTCTATTTTATCTGCTATCTTTATCACTCTTTTCCCATTGGCTTGCAGTCCTTATGTCCCCTGAGGTGAGGTCTGCAGCTCTATAGCAATGGTGACTCGGGCACTCTAATGTGCCAAAAGAGTGGCAAGATTTTAAAACCCTTACCCCATACTCTTTCCCTTTTTAATATTTTCACTCCGGGAGCTGTCAGAGGGGATTCTGGGAAATGTTGTAAATGACCAAGTGAAACAGGTTGAAAGTGGATACCTCACATTCAATCCTAAAATAACTGGTGGGGTGTAATGAACATTTCTGAGTGAGTGTTTTGCTTAAGGGACCAGCAACAACACCGTGTCCCACTAAAACACACGCAGGTTGACCATAAAACCCACTTCTCCTGCTGTATAAGTTATATCTGGGTCACAGAAAGAGAGCTGAAAATGGTCTGTCATCTAGCACAATTTATTCCACCATTTGTTTACAGTAGCTTTTTAAATGCAGTTTGTATGTTGATTCGTAGTAGTCTTCACACATCAGCTCTTGGCATTCTGAAGAGTGAGTAACACCCCACATGACTGGAATATTAAACAAATATTGTTAAATATGAACAAATGAATAAATAAGCCCCATTCAGTGGCTCCACAGTGGGACTACAGAGTCCTTTTAAGGGTCTGAGTGGCTCACGTCTCCAGTCGCAGACAGCCAGACCTGCTCTAGCAGAAATACAATGTGGGGAACCGACAGTTGCAGAGACCAAGAGGCGCCTTTTCAGTCGCAAGCACACATGCACAAACAGTCATGGATGGATTCTGAGCCAACGGGCTCCTAGGCACAGACTTGTAAAAGGCCCACCCCATATTCTTACAGAGAAGGAAGACACTTCAAGACACAAAAAACTACAAATGACTTAAAATCACACGGATGCGTTTCCTGTATCTTTGAGGCTTTTGTGCGTCTCTGGTCATTTTGAGTGTCTTTGGGGTGCTTCTGTGTTTGTTCCTCCATGCGTGTCTATTTGTGTTTGTTTTTTGTTAGTTTTATTTCTCTTTCTGGCCATTTTTAATCTCTTTGAAGTTGTTTTGACTCTCACAGTTGTTGTTTTGTGTCACTTTAAGTTGTTCTGAGTCTCTTAGGCATTGTTTTAATAATTCTGACTTTGTCGTCTTTTGAGTCATTCTGAATCTCTTTGTTGCTGTTGTAATTTGGAGCACCTTCTGTAGTTGTTTTAAGTTATTTTGAGTCTCTGTAGTTGTTTTACTTTATTATGAAGTAATTGTAGCAGTTTTGAGCCATTTTGAGTCTCTTTGTAATTTTTTTTCTATCACATTGAATTTCTTTGTTGCTGCTTTGAGTCATTTGAGTCCATTTAAGTAATTGTGAGTCTCTTTGTAGCTGTTTTGAGCAATTCTAAATCTCTTTGCAGTTCTTTTCAGTCTCTTTCTAGTTGTTTTAAAGTTTTTTTTTAATTTGTTTTTATTTCTATGTTCCTGTTTTGAGTCATTTGAGTCATTTTATGTTTTTTGAGTATTTTTAAGTGCTCTTGTAGTTGTTTTGTGTTTGAGTCTCTTTGTGGGTGAATAGAGTCATTTTTAATCTGCTTGTTATTGTTTTGTGTCTCCTTGTGCCAGCTTGATTTATTAACAAGAAATGTTAACAGTCACTGCAAAGACAGGCTCTGGACTGGGGGGCCTTCTGACTCCTCGGGGCTGTGGTGCTGTGCCCAGTAGGCCTGTTCAGAAATCCTTCCATGGAAACAGTCATATGCACAGAGACACTCATTCACACTGGCTCTCACACTTGAGGCTCTCACAAGAAAATGACTAATCATGATCACATGAAAAATCTGGCAGATCTTAAAAGAAAGAACTGAGAGAGGTTACAAGTGAAATTTACAATATGTCATGTCGCTTCTCTGTAGCTGTAAACATCAGCAAAGTAAAGGGAGGACTGCCAGTCGCACAAACAGGGAACATGGACATCTACACTGTAAACATTTCAATACACGCACAGCACTGTCTCAGTCAGCCCTCTACGATAACCTTTCATGCTGCCTCAAACACACAAATGCACACGTACACACATACACACATACACACAAGGCTTCAGCAAAAGCTATATTGTCACCAATCCAAGCATACACACACCCACATAGTGTACATACACATACCAGGTGAAGCCTGACACTGGAGCATCCCAAACAAACATGTTACACAATAGGAGCGTAAACTACATTGCTGGCCCCTTCCGGCCTCCCAGTCAGGACTGAGCATGCTCAGACTACTCCTCTCCACCACCACCCCCCCAGTCCCTCTTACCAATCCATACATACAAGACAAGCTGACATCCAAGTTTATTTGATATTTTTTATCCTTTCTGCCTGCCCGGGTATGCGACGAACCACATCTAAATAGCACTGCGGAGACTTTAAATTAATTATTTAGAGTCAGATTGGTGAGGAAGAGCGCAGAACTGAGGCAGGAACTATGAGAAAGGAGCACACTGGGAGCCAGTCTGTTATGATAAGACATCACCAAGTTGGAGTCCTGTTGTGTGAGATAAGAGGCCCACCAAATAATGTACAAGTCTGTTCCTCATAGCAAGCTCCTGCAGCTAAGGAATCATCCATTTGCCGGTTTCTTCCTCCTCCTCCTTCTTCCATCTGACTTATGGTTCTCTTCCTTCTTCCTCCCCCTGCTCTGCTTCCCCTCCTCTTCCGAGTTAAGGCCATGGGAGGGCTGGACACAAGTGACGGACAAGCCTGAATCCAAAGATGTGATGCAAGGCCTGCAAGGACCTGAGCGTGTCAGGGAAGCAGCCGGCCGCGGTTGAGTCGGAGGGGGGAGCTGAGGCCAGCTGAGCTGGATGAGGTGTGAGGGAGGGAAGGAAGGGTGGGGGTTCTCAGCAGTATCATCAGCAGATATATAATGGAGGGCTTGGGAGGGGTCCTTTAATGTACGACGGTTCGACAGTTACATTTTTTTCTTTTTTGGTTCAGTTCACGAGGAATAATTATCTTGGTAGGATGATGGATTCTGTCAGGATAAGTAAGTGTTGATCACTTTGATTGTTTCACCAGATTTGGTTGTGTCTGTGTCCAGATATCCCTGGCAGGACCACGAGATGTCCTGTAGACAGAGAAGAAAGGGTTGGGGAGTGACAAAGAGAGAGATTTTACGCTTTTTAATGCTTAAAGATTTGGTATTATTCCCTTATTTTCAGTCATATCCATCATATCAGTGGTGGACATCAGCTGCTGAACCAGAGTGGAAGGAATGCCAATACAAAAACAGCACCAGTTTTTTTACATACACACATTTCTCCTGTAATAATCAGCATTTTTGTGTGTGTATGTGCTGTGTTTCTCACCTTGAACAGTATTCAGAGTGGGCCCAGTGGTCAGTCAGTCAGAGGGGTGTTCAGGGCAGGACCGATTGATCTCAAACCATGAGTCTATACAGCTGCAGAAACAAACAGAAGGCATGACGTTGCTTTCTGAATACCGCTGAAAACACAGAGGGATCTTAGCACAATTACTTGATGTACACAGTTGATAAAAATAGAAATTTGATTAAGCATTGAGAACTCATAAGAAAGCAATTGAATTATACTGCAGTCTAAGATGGATTCAATACTACAGAGGGTTGTTGCTAAAGTAACACGTAGGCATGTTGGAAAGTCTCCATATACTCCCACATTAGCAGCACATACACAACATGCAACTCATAAATGGGACCCAGGGGGAAAGACAAGAGCAGCACTAATGTGCATTATTTTTCAACTTGTAACATTTTACATTCTCGCTGTGTTTATGGAAAAGTTAGCAATGAAACACCATTTCCCTATAAGTCTTTGTGTGGGTGGGAAGGAAATCTTTTATTTTCAGCAGCAATTTAAGCACCATAAAGTATAAATGCTACACTACAAGTAGAAGTACATGAGGTGCAACCATCAAAATGTTTTTGAATAAATTAAAAAAAAAAAGTAGTTATTTTGCAAAGCAGCTCCAAGTGTTTTACCAGTATTTTACATCAGTTTTGTAACCTTTTTAAAAGAGGCTAATTAGCACTACTTTACAAACTGCTGGGTGGTTTTACGTATGAAAAAAGAAGCTGATTTATGTAATATTTAGTAGTATATGAAATCAACACATATGTGCTTACAAATCAATAAAAAGTAACACCCACAGCAGTCACATAGGTGTGACGTTTAATAACACCTTACTTACTGTATATTGCTAACATTCATCCAAACACTGATTCTAATATTAACATACTTTAACACATATCAAATATAATCAGCTTTTCCAGTTTTACATAAACTATGCTTAATGTGGGGTTGATAAACAGTAAGTTGTTGGAACCACTTACTTTGAGAGAAAAGTAGGTAAAATAGAGTAATTTGAAATGGCTCATGCTGTAAAGTTCAAATATGAGCTGCCACTCTCTGCATTTCCAGGTTCACAGGGGGCAGTTGCAAGATAGTTCAGAATGAATGGGGCCCTATGGAGCTGTAGCCCAGAAATATAAATTCTGTGGGTAAAAATGGTACATGCACGCACCGTTTTGATTTCAATCATTGACAGCATAAAAGATGGACGGAGCCACAGTGATGTCACCCAGTGGTTTGTGAAGTCCTGTTATGAAACCTCGAGTTTAGCGTTTTCACCACTGCCATCTGCAGGCTCATTGGTTAACAACTTTTAATTGATTGTTAGGCAATGAGCATATCCTGTATAAAACTCCTTTCTGATTACTAGAATGACCAAAATTAACAAAATCAACTCAATGCTCCAGTGAATATGACCCGAAACTAGTGACTGAGCCCATAAAGTTATCAGGAAAGTGTTAACTGAGGTCACAGAGCAAGAGGGCGGAGGGTCGTTTTCCCATAGACTTCTATACAACCAGAAGTCTTTCTGCAACCACAGGAGTCGCTCCCTGCTGGCCATTAAAAAAGCTGCTGGTTTACAGCTCTTCTGCGTTAGCTTCAATTTTGAGACCTGGATGCTACATCCAGGGGGCGGCTGTGGCTCAGGAGGTAGAGCGAGTCGTCTACTAATCGGAAGGTCAGTGGTTCGATTCCTGGCTCCCCTAGTCTGCATGCCGAAGTATCCTTGGGCAAGATACTGAACCCCACGTTGCCCCCGATGCATTCATCGGAGTGTGAGTGTGTGTGAATGTTAGTAAGCACTTAAGTGTAGATAAAAGTGCTGTATGAATGTATGTGTGACTGGGTGAATGTGGCCTGTAGTGTAAAGCGCTTTGAGTACACAGTAACTGAGTAGAAAAGCGCTATATAAGTACCAGTCCATTTACCATTACATCCATCTTTTGTACTGGATATGCCTCTTATACATTTAACTAAGTTTTTATTTTACTACGCTTCTAATATCTGTTGGAGGTATTGCTTGGAAAGGGAGTGCATCCAGTCGTAAATCCATAACTGACCAGTTAGCATGCATTTTATGGGCTAAATTGGCTTCCCTACAAGAAAAACTAATGTCTTGTTTTATTTCAGTTTGTATTATCAATACTGTATTTATAAAAAATAAAACAAAATAAAATGAGGGCTTTTATGTCTAGAAGCAGGTGTAAATAATTATTTTCGCTCCAGCTCACTAATAAGCACCCCCTACTCCACCCCGGCTGAATTGCAGCCAATTTCTGTGCAGTGGGACAAACAGGAAGTGGATTGTCTCTGCTAATATACCGCTCAAAAGTGAACACTTAAATGTCGCAGCAGATCTTGATGACTGAAATGTTCAAGTTGAAAATCTTTCCTGAGATACACTGTGTAATCTTTTTGAGAACAACATGACATAACAGCAGTCACTGTAAACCAAAATCATCAACACTTTGAGGGCTGGATTAGACCAAAAATCAAAGTTAAAAATTGTTCAGGTTTTTAATTCATTGTTTTGAGCAGTATACTTACTGACCCCATTTCTAGTGTATATCTCATCACAGATTTGGCTGATGCTAGCTCAGACACTGAGTGTGAGCACAAGCAAAGGATGGTGAATGCAGTTCACTTAATGTTGTCATTAATAACAACAATTTTCTGGAGTTATGCTGAGCTCCCTTAAAGAAAAGTTTTTAACTCTTAGACATGAGAAAACAATTCAAACATGTAAATTTGCGCTTTGGGGTCTAATGACTGGGTAATGATGGGTTGCAGCCTTGCAGTTATTTACTAAACACTCACAAAAACTTGCAGGCATTTGGCTAAACTTTATGACAAATGAGCTCAATATAATCTAAAGTTATTAAGGTCAAGATGGAGGATAGAGGATATTATCCTTGGAGGTACAAACAAACAAAAACAAGTTCTGCACAGAAAACAGTAGAGTGGAAACATTATTTTCAAAATTATCCAGTTGCTATAGGAGATAGGACAGGAGGGAGAGGGGCTAAAGGCTCCTCTGGTGGCTGGGTGTCTCTGCTTAGACTGCTACCCCCACAACCCAAATCCAGATAAATGGTAGAAAGTGGATGGATGGGTAATTTACTATACAGCCACCTTTATTCTGAAGACATTTGTGGTTAATTTATGTAGAGAGAAACTCAGTGAACCTGGAACTTTTGGGGTTCCTAGGTGCTGGAGCTCGATGGGCAGTTGCCCACTTTGTCCTGATGCAGTTATCAGCCTTTTCCATTTGTATATGGTAATTATCTCAAGCCATCCATAACGTGACAGTGATATATCAGTGTTTAGATATGCTATTATCCAATGATATAATACAAATAACCTTTAAATCAAAGGCACGAGTGTCGTCCATCTTTAAGGAATGTCTTTACTGAGGTGCTATAAGTGGATTTAATTAGAAGGAGTGCGAAATTATATAACGGGCAGTGATTCAAACCTGAGAGTGAGTGTGTGTGTCAGTCACCTTTTGTGGTAGATGCAGAGGCACGGCAGTCTGGCTATGGTGTCCCCTTGCTGCAGTTCCTCTAGACAGATCACACACTCACCGGCATCCCTCGCCAACACATCATCTGAGGTGGCAGCCACACAAACACACACACACACACACACACACACACACACACACACACACACACACACACACACACACACACACACACACAGCAGAAGACGAATCAGTATGCACCAAAAACATTGACAATTTCAAACACAGCAGAGAGCGGCGGGGGAGCAGCCTGGTGCATCACACACAGTAGATACATTATAGTGGTTAGTTTCTGCTTGCAGCGGTGAACATGCACAAGAAGGAGTTTCGAGATGAATCAGAGGCCTTGAGTCTGTTTCTCCTTCTATCATATGGAAATTTATTGATTTCCTCAATCTACTTAATGAATGCTGAGATTCTGCTAAAATACAGTATAACTGATTCTTTCATCCACACTGCATGTTCATATTCATATCCCTGAAAACCTGGCTTCACATTTAGAGTATTTCTGTCTAACATTAAAGGAACTCTGTGGTGTTTTCTCATAAACAAAAGTAGAAATGCACTGGCCAAACATCAGAAATGATAAGATGATATTCCCCGATGGCTGCGGCTGATGTTCCTGTTGTTTGTGGGCCTCAAGTCTGGGATTCAGTGTTATTAACGTGTATGATTGAATTTGTGCTCATGCAGTGACAGTGTGATGAAGAACTAATTGTATAATGAAAATTTCTGTTTCCCTGGCACAAAAGCAGGAATAAATAACCGTAAAAACAAACAAAAAGACATCTGTAATGGCCACTTGAGGCTGGCTCCAACAGTGAGCCAATCCCCACAGACCCCCATTTTATAATGCCCAACTTTACAGCAATAAAAAGCATGTTTACACTCTGGTACAAAAACTCTTTTGGTCTATCAATAGTTTCCCCTTCATAGCTGCACAGGTGGTGATTTTTTTATCATCATGTTTTTTACTTGCTAACCGAGCTTGCTAGCCTTAGCTGATAATGTAGCACTCCACCATCCAAATATGATCACTTTATATTCCATAAACCCAACATGGTGACAAATTAGGCATTATTGTGGAGGCTTCAAAATTTATAGTCCAAATCCAATAAGTGATGTCATCGTGGCTATGTCCATCTTTTATATACAGTCTGTGTTAGTTCATTACTTAGTAAATGGTATGCTGGCATTTAGAGTGATTCTCTAATGGGAATTATCACGTGCATATTTCTCTGCACAAGCCACTTTCAATACCAAAAAGCAAAAACTAAAATCCAACATTGTTTATGTCGATGCTGAAGAAAACAGGGATGCATATCTCGAAAACTGTATTTTTTGCCTCCTAACAGTCCTTTTATAGATATAACATACCACTCAAAAATGTCAGAAATGTAGAAATACAATGACCAGCCACTTCATTAGGTACACCTTGTCAACCGCTTGCTCAAGCAAATATCTAATCAGTTAATCACAAGGCAGCAACTCAATGCATTTAGGCATGTAGACAGTATCAAGACAACCTTCTGAAGTTCAAATCAAGCATCAGAATGGGGATGAAAGGTAATTTAAGAGACTCTGAATGTGACATGGTTGTTGGTGCCAGACAGGCTGGTCTGAGTATTTCAGAAACTGCTGATCTCCTGGGATTTTCCTGCACAACCATCTCTATGGTTTACAGAGAGTGGTCCAGAAAAGAGAAAATATCCAGTGAGCAGCAGTTCTGTGGGTGAAAATGCCTTGTTGATGCCAGAGGTCAGAGGAGAATGGCCAGACTGCTTCAAACTGATAGGAAGGCAACAGGAACTCAAATAACCACTTATTACAACCAAGACATTCAGAAGAGCATCTCTGAACGGGCAGCACGTCGAACCTTGAAGCAGACGGACTACAGCAGCAGAAGACCACACCGGGTGTTTTTGTCAGTGAAAAACTCGGCTGTGTGTGGGAATGGTACAGTGCAGAGCCCAGGAGAGACAGGTGAGATGTTTTACAAAGAAAAACAAACAAATTGGACAATATTAACTATAGGTCTAAGGTAAAAAAAGTAAAGAATCAGAAAATGTTAGGACTTAATACCATTTCAGCTGTTCAGCTGTTACCTGTCCACTTCTGTTAACTAATTATGGTTGGATAAATCATTCATCATTGTATGTGAATATGTGAATATATAAATGTTTCTTAATACTGGAAGTGCCTATTACTGTGCGCCTCCCTATGTTTTTTTTTTTTGTTTTTTTTTTTTTTTTTTGGCCACCATT
>VUQI01020086.1:16102-40181 GCA_015106735.1 Paratilapia polleni | reverse complement strand
TTTTTTTTTTGTTTTTTTAAAATTTTTTTTAAAAAATTTACCTTTTTATTCTTTTTTTTTTTTTTTTTTTTTAATTTGCAGGACCACAATAATACTGCATTGAAAGCTGCAGATTTTTATTTGTGTCTTTTCAGGAAACAAGTACCAAAAAGCTCAAAAATCTTACACACAGAGGGGTTGCTATAAATATGGACGCGTGCATGAAAATCCATTTGCCGTCTGTATGAGGCATGTATGTGTTTTCTCTTGACTCGAAGCTTACTTACTTCTTGCAGCGAGGATAGCTCCTGTCATGGCCCCACTTGTTATTGAGTTCCATGGATCCTCCTTCCCTCGCACTTTTACTAAACCGCAGTCAATCATGGAGAAGAGGCCTCCCCATACTGCGAAGCTACCTGCAACACCCCAAATAAAAAATTACATAAGTTACACAAGTACAGAATTAAGATATGCCTGGCACTTTTGTTAAGCAATCACCCATGTCATATATTTACACAAAGGATTTCGACCAGTAACACATTTTAACCAAAAAAAGTATCAAAACGTCTGCACACAGCTTATCCCTGTGGGCTCCAAAAGCAATTCACTTAATTAATTCAAATTTAATTAAATGATAATTGACTTAATATATGAAGCATACATTGTTCCTGAGATTAACTTGTCACCATCAGAACTGCAAACGTAAACAACATGCTGCTGACTACAAAGGAAGGAAAGTGACCTTTCAAACAGTTCAGCATTTGTTCTTACCCCCGAGCTGTGGGGCTCTGGTCTTGATAGCAGTTAAGCTACCCCTCATTCTGTGGCTCATCCCCTACAAAAGAGAGCAACAAAAAAAAACATGTATCAGTGGAAATTTATGGCCAGGTCAGAATTTTTACTTTCTTGGTGAACCAATCATTCCAAAACTTCAGATTATGACTGATGATATAATTTGAAAAATGTCAGCTGTGTTAAAATGTAATTTTCCTGTTGAGGACAGAAACAGAAACACAGTTTAATCTTCATATGTCAGTATGAAGTGTCTTTGAGTATGACACTGAACCCCAAGGACAGTACCTTGAATGGCAGCTTTGACTGGTGCCACAAAGTACAGTGTGGCCAAAACCCCTGAACTTACTGAGGGTGCATTTCTGAAGCCTTTCACTGCCTGAAATATCCCTCCTCCAATAGCTCCCATGGTAAACGCTCCCCCACAGTCGTCCACAATCCTCCAGGGGCTAAAAGCAGAACACAGACATTTTAGTTAATTTAAAGTTAATAATATCATATTATTTAATATCAATGACTGCATGTTCATAACAATCTTAATGGTCCCTGTGAGTATAAATGAACCCCAAAAGTAAAGGAACAAGCACTAGCTTATTATTGGTAATATGGCAGTAAGATATAATTCATCTTACTGCCATATTATCAACAGCTTTAAATCTCAAATTCAGACTATACAAGCACACTAGGTCTGTCTTTCTCTCTCTCTCTCTGTATGTGAATCACTACTTCTCACCCAGTGTAAAACATGACAGTATTTTTTTTTTTACATAGAGTACATAAGGTCTAAACGGTGATAATTTTATCTCACATGACCACAACTGGAATTTAGACAGCACACTGCACCTTTATTTTGCAGAAATGCTGATATTAGAGCAAGATGAATATGGCTGCATACAATGTAATATGATTTTTTGGACAAAATCTGACAAATATATCTGTATAAAAAAAAGTAAGTAAAACTATCTATCTAACTCATAGTCGGTGTCCAGTTCCCCATTGTTTTACATTACATAGATGCATTACAGTACTACATATTTGTTTTCTATCTTGAACAACAAAAGGACAACATTTAGGAAAAAAATAGGATCATATAATGAGACTACAATTACACTGAATGTGGTAACCCTATGCCCTGTAGCTGTAATTTGGAATCTATCATTACTAACTCTTGCTCACTATAAATATTCTATTTCAACTTCTTATTAAAAATGTGGTCAAAATAATCAACTATTAATAAACAACATAAGTGAGAGAAAAACGGAGAACCAGGTCAAGCTTTATTAACTTTCAAAAAGTCCTTTTATTGCCGGGTTCTTACAATTTTTACTATCAAGTCAGGCTGTAATTAAATCTGATCCAGGACACTTATAACGCATGACAGCAGACCAAAATATTTTCTTAAACCCTCACTGACGCTGTTAATGAGAGTTAATAAACTGTTAGTCCTTAGAATAGTTTAAACTGGACATGTCTCAGGGTACCCTTTCCAGATGTTGTGAAATCCTCAGGCTGCAGCCACACAGAAAGCGCACAGCATGATAATCTAGCTAGCCTGCTTGTGCGCTAAAGCAAAATAATTTACTAATACAACTTTTCCCGAACAGCTACAACTATGCATTTACTATAGATAAACTAAGCCTTTGTACAACCTCAGTTTGTGGAGTCAGTAAATTTAAATTAATAACATATGGGCGAGAAAACCGACAAGGTCACTAACAACGTGATTTAGCCGTGCCGACCCAATGCTAGCACATGCTTCCATCACTCTCGTATGTAAAGTTAGCATTTCTGCTAACGCCAGCTAGCAAGCCGGTTTCAGGGTGTTTCGGGTCATGTCGCGTAATGTAAAATACAAACAATGATATACGCTTAACGTGGCAGTTATTTAAAACGCAGTCCTACGCAGTACATGCTGAAACGCTGCGATGAAGTGATAAATTTTAATTTTAGGACTCACCACGGCTCTCTGGCATACTCCTCCATTTTGTTCTCTGCTGTTCCGCCTGACGTAACGATTGTCAAACAGCTGACGTAACGATACCATGGACGCAACGTGACGCCTTAAAGGAACAGTACACGTGTTTTTAATCGAGGCCTTGGTGCAAAGGTGAAGGATGTGTTTCAGGTTGCTGTCTTGTGAGAATTATTACAGCCTATTTCTTTAGTAAACGGATCTACAGAAATACCTTGCAAAAAATATCGTCATCAGTGGTGTAAAGTAAATAAGTAAAATTGCTCAAGTAGTGTATTTATGTACAACTCTGAGATACTTGTACTTTAATTTTATGCTTTTTTCTTGTTTAAATACAGTACAGCTTTCAAGGGAAATAATTGCACTTTTTGTACTTTTTGCTCCTCCAATTAAGTTACAATATATAACTGCTGTTTTCATGTTAATTCCTCAATATTAATTTGAACCTGCTTTTACTTAAGATCTGAGCATTTCTTTTACCGCAGTTTTATTATTTTATCATTCTGAGAGTCAAATCCATTTCTTTAGGACATAGGCCCTCCATATCCAATAATATTAGTAGTTAATTTATTGTCAAGACGTGCAGAAAAAGGACCCAAACGTAGGACTCAAAGGCAGGCCAAGGTAATTGAAAACATGCCTTTTATTAAAGGCAGTTGCAGAAATCCAGAAATGCAAAAGACCGTGAGGAGAATGAAAACTGAATCTAACAACTGGCAGGGAGCACACAGGGCATGACCACAGAGGTCAAACAGGAGAGTTCAATAATTAAAGGGAGACAGGACTATTTACACACATGGAGGATAATTAGGGGAATGGGAAGCATGAGGGTGATGACACACTGCTGAACCAAATCAACAAACAGGAAGTCAAACTAGACACAATGGGGGCAAAAGACTACCAAAATGATACAGGAATGAATAACTGAAACACTGAACACGAGTAAATTTAAATGGGAGGATAAAACTGAGGGAGACGCTGAGGGGACTAAATAACTCAACATGACAGCAATGCAGAATAGCAGTAAATATAAGAACATGAAACCTAAACACTAGACAACAACTAGAACCAAGAAATCATGAAGACTAGTGAATAAATGAAATTCAAACCCTAGTAATAAACACAACAAAGAACCAAGGAATCATAAAGAAACCAGAGCACCTAAAAATAAACCGTGAAAAGAGCCGTGAGTTCTGCTGGACATAGATCAAACATCAAAACAGCCAAAAAGCCAGCACAGACCTTTTTCATGACAGAAATTTTGACTTCTCACAGTACGGAAAGCATAGATGGAATTAATGAAGGCTCACTTCCATAAAGTGTCCCTTTAAGTCAGACCTCACCCAAGTGCAGCCATCGTTAATGGTGTAATAATTCACAGTTCGTTGTGAACATTTCACTGGGATAAGGAGGTGAACCAGTGTGTCAAAAGAGTTTTTACAGCTGAATAAAGTTTATCTTATTACAGATTTATTAAGCAAGCAAGCACTTTTCAAAGCAACGCAAAAAAATTAAAGTTGTAAAATAAAAAAGCCAAAGAAAACAAGTGAGATTTAAGATGACACATGGTACTTGAGATGTCCAGTAATTCACAATCTGATCAGCAACATGAAGCAAAATCACAAAGATGTAGCAAAAAACACTGACATGAATATATGAAAGCCAGACTTGTATATGACTGTTTTGACATTTCTGTCTACAGAAGCAGTGTCACACTGATCAGATAAAACTTCAATTAGAGTGACCAAAGAAGAAAAATGGTAGAAAAACAAAAGCACACTCAATAAAACTTTTTTTTTATAGGTTCTGCAACACAAATAGAAATCTTCATAGCAAGAAAAACACACTCTGCTGTACTCCCAGTGTTTTATTAGTAATAACCATGCAATGTTCTGAGAGCCCCTCTGTTGGCAATGAAAACCAATAATCTCAACATTTTCATTCCTTCCCCTCTTTTTCCTCCTTCTGAGACCAGCACTATTGGTCAGAGGAGCAGCTACAGCTAAGAGACAGAGGGCTGGCCCATCGCCCGTTATTAGGAACGGGAAAGGAATGACTTACAGAGCAAACCCTCATTGAGAAATGACCAAATATAGGCATTTTGTGGATGCAGAGACTGAGGCAAGGCTACAGAGAGATAAACTAGCCTGCTGTTGCTGCTCTCCTCTTCCTCTGGATGATGGCTACCTTTCCAGCTGGTGGGTAGACACTAGACAGCTCCCAGTGTTTCCATGCAGCTTTAAACACATTATGTAAAGAGCAACAGATAGAAGAAAGGTACTTCATTGCTCACTGCAGAAGCACAGACATGTATGATGGAGGTATTCTTAAAATAAACTAACTTGCACACATGTTTTAAAACAAAAATTCTATAGTGTCTCTTATGTTTTGTGTCTGGTAAGGTTTTTTGACAAAAAGTACAACTGCCTTGCTAATTTTTTTTTAATTAACTCATCAAATAAATACATATACATAATAAATCTAAAAAATATTCAAATAATGTTTATTTCAGTAGTTAAACTACTGGACACGAGAGGTTTCCTGCTTTCCTGGAAAGTCACTTTTCTGCATGTGGACACTGCAAGTTTCCACCTTACACCAAATAAGTTATTGCACCCTAACTAGCCATGAAACTCATAGTGATGTCTTAAAATCCTGATGTAAGTACAAGCCTGCATTTTCTTTTTTGGAGTTTTAATACATAATTTGATTTACTGTAGCTAAAAATATATAATAACAGATTATTAAAACATTCCAATCAATTCTATCAGACAGGTAACATTACACTCTTGCAAACATAGCAGAAACTTTTATTGAAAACATACAGGCTCTGTAAGAAAGACATGTGTAAGAAGACAAGTATGTGCTTCGTTACAACACTCAGGTTTTTGTTAATCACATTAAATTTCCTTTGGAACTGACATTCACTTTAAAGTAGAGCATTAATCAACAGTAGTGTTGATTTCATGGTTTTTAAGACATTTAGATGTATTACATTAAAGTTAAGTAAGATATTCTAAAACCCAGGCTAAAATGATTCTGTACAAAACACAACATCAGATGCTGAAAGACACCCATTTCCACTTCCTGATAAAATGCATGATGTAATTTATTTCCATGCTAAAAATCCTTCGTCGTGCACCAGGATTCCACTGGGCTGCTTTCCAAGCCTGCCTGAGATGTCTTGAGATTTGAGAGACACAATCAAAGACCACCTTGACCTCTTTTTCCTCTACCCACCCAGATTTTCTTAAGTCAGGCCGCCATGTTTGTTGATTCCCTGATATTTCTGGACTCCCAGTTTGATTTACAGATTTACAGCTGATAAAGTGGATTCCCTCTCCACAAATAAATAAATTCTCAAATTAATGTTCACTATATCAATTATATACTTTTGAATATTAGAGTGTTATAGAGTTATTTGAACCTCTTATTAACCTCATTAAACACTCCCCACACACTCACATTCAGATGCATATACAAGCCAACATGTTATATGATAGGCTTCATATTATCTAGTGCAAATAACCAGCAAAGCGTCAGTATGAACTGAAGACAAACAGCCACAAACCCATGGCACTCTCTGTAGAGAGTCCTGCATCACTCATTCTCCACAGTGTCCTTTTGGTCCAGTGTTTGTTGGGAGAACTCTTAGTGAGGGCTAGTTGTCCAATCGTCTTATGTTTCACTGTCTCCATCTGTCCCACAGCACTGCACTTTAACCAGCCAGGGGAATGTGTACTGTTTATCCCCTAGAATCCCTGTGGTGAGATGTCTGTTCTCCCGCACTCTTCTTTTTCGCTTTATATTCCAACAGGAAATATTACTGCAGCCACTTTGGCACCGGCACCTGTGAGAAAAATAAAAAGTTAGTGAATCTCAACGTAGCACAGGTGAGCTAACCTCTTCGTAAACCCTTCTGACGTACCTTCTTCAGCTGTTTAATATTGCTTCCTCTGATGGAGGCAAGCAGTTGGTCCCTTGAGTTCCTACTACCGCCTGAGCGGTTTGCATCTAGCATAGGAGGTGGAGGAGGTGGAGGTCCAGCCCCAGGAGGAGGTGGAGGTGGTGGTGGAGCCAGACCCCCAGTTCCTCTTTTAGGAGTGAGCTTAGGTGAAGGCACAGGTGAAGGGATGGGAGACGGTTTAGGGGAAGCTTTGGGAGAGCTCCTCAGAGATGCTCCACCTCCACTCTTGGGCACCTCCAGTGCCCCCTTCTTCTCGCCATTGGCCTGGGCCTGCTTCTGCTCCTGCAGGCGCTTCTGCCTCTGTCTGTCCATGTTGCGACTCAGTATGTTTGTTGTGGTCATTCTGGGTCCTGCTAACTCAAAGTGGTAGCCCAGTTTGAGCAAGGTGGTGTTTTCTTTCAGGATCTTGACCATCTCCATCTCAGTCTTCCCTCCGCAGATGTGCCGCTGGTTCTGAAAGCGCAGCTCAGTCAGCGTGGAGTTGTATTGCAGTGCCTGGATGAGAGACAGAATGCCCTTCCCAGTGAGATGGTTGGAGTCGAGGTTAATGCTGGTGATAGTCTTGTTGCTGCGTAGCGTGCCAGCAATGGCGTAAGCGACGTGGTCGTCCGCACGGCAGTTAGCAAGAGCAAACGTCTTGACGTGGGTGTTGTTGTGCAAAGCTTCTGCAAACTCAATGAGTGTTTTCGTCTTGATGACCTCTGAGTTGTTGACATTGAGCTCAGTGAGGGAGGAGTCATCGCTTCGCACCTGCTGCAAGAGCTCATCAAACATGCTCGAGTCTTCGTCCTCCTCCTCTGCCTCCTTCACCTTGCTGTTAGGACTGTTTTTGGTGACACAGTTACCAAGTTTCCTACTTTCCTCAGCTTTCTTCACTTTACCGTCCTCTCTTTCTGTTTTCTCCTCTCGCTTCTTCTCAGTGTTAACTTTCTCTTTCACATGGTCACTGTGGTTAACCAGCTCTTCTCTATCTGTTCTTTTTTCTGTCTTATCACGTTTCACCTCGGCCTTCTCTGAGGGTTGTCGTTCGAGTTTGACATCAGGCTTGTTTTTGTCTTCAGATTTCTTCTCCTCTGCTTTAGGCTTCTTCTCTTCTGGTTTACACTCTTGAACCTGGCCCTCTGAGGCCTTGCTCTGCTTCTCCACCATTTTAGAGACAAGCCCTTGTTTCCTGATACTCTCTGGTTTTCTCTCCTTTTCCTTGCCCACATCTTTCTCACTTTTTTCTCGTAGCTTTGAGATAATGTCTTTGGTTTTGCTGTCATCTCTTTTCCTGAAGTCTTCCCTCCTTTCTTTCTCTTTGCTCTCATCTTTTTTTTCCTGTAACTTGGAGATCATATCCTTTGTTTTGCTGCCTGTGCTCTCTCTGTTTTCTCTTCTGTCTCTCAACCTGTTGTCCTCATATTTCTCTTTGTCATGGGCGTCCTCTTTCACGTAACTCTCTCTGCTTTCCAGCTTCCTGTTTCTACTCGAACGCCAACTCCAATCTTCTTTTGAGCTTTCAGGACCTTTGCTGTTTCTGTCCTCCACAGAGACACTAGCTTGTCTTTGAGGTCCTGCTTTTGTGTCATCATTCCCCTCCTGGCTGAGGCCCATCTTCCTCAGGTACTCCTGCTTCCGGCTCTCTTTCTTCGCCTCACCCTGCAGGAAGACGAATATGAGGAGTGTGAAAAGGACAATTTTTCCTCAGTATGACAAAAACAAAAAATTACATGGTTAGTTTAACTTCTGTGAACAGCAGCATGTCAAATGATGTGGCATTCTAAACAAAATAAATCACAGCAGATCTGGAGTAAAGCTTTCTTTTTGCATCTTTAAAGTCTCAAATAATTTATTGGCTAAAGGGCAGAAATTGTTCTTACAGACCTACAGCTCATATTGCATGACACGTAGAGTATGATGTGGTATTTAAGACCCCTAATTGTGCAGACATACTGTATTCTTTCATTGTAAAACAGCTCCTCATCCATCAGCTCACTGTAAACACACACCCTCTCTTTGACACAATATGGCATGTGTGTTTACAGTCAGCAAAAGGACAAGGAACCATTTTTTTATAGCACAGGGATACATTTGCAGCAAGGAGCTTGCTAAGTGTTTGATTTGTGAGCCTCCATCTGTTTTGCTGTGTGAGGCTGTGGCCCTGGCATATGTATCCTTAAAAGGCAGTGAGCGTAGGAGCAATCAACCAAGGAATTCCACCAGGCCGGGATTAAGAAGCTCCACAGAGCTGCTGCCCCATCCACTGAAGTGTCTCTCTCTATCTTTAACTGATAGAAATCATGCTCCCTAACAGATAAACTAGGGGAGCTCCCAGTTTCTATTGACAAAAAAAACAAACAAAAAAAAAACCTTTACAGCATGTCAGATGAATTATAGAAATGCCTCTGTATGTCTCGGAGAGGCTGCTTGTGCTTTCTCTGCTTGAGAGATGATGATTAAGGATAAGGAGTGGATGTAAGCAAGCCACAGAGGGGAAACAATGCTTTTCCTGGCACAGACGTCAACTCTGGGGACTACTATTTTTGAGCTGATGGGACTCAGAGTGCATGAGGTCCAGTTGCTTCAAGTGAAATGAAAAATAGACATGAAAGTCATCCTGGGACTGTGGGTATTATGTAATGCAGTAATCTATCAGTCAGTTTGATTTTATAGCTCCTTTTTAGTCTGGTTATATCTTAAAACTAATGGAAAGACCTCAAATATAAACATATCAAGAGAGTGATGCAGATCACATTTCATCATAAAAATCTCACGAGTGACTCTTCTGTGTCAAACCCAAAGCACATTTCCTCACAAACCTCAAGTGATGCTTCCCTCTCACTGAGTTTCCCTTTGGTGTCACTCTGTGTCATTGCATCCCGGACATTGTTACTCTTAGGTGGCTGCACAGGTTGGCTCTCCCCTTGGATGATGATCCCATCCTCTGGGTTAAGGTCTGGCACCTTCATCATGTCCTTCTTCAGCTCCTCTATTTCCTCAGGGGAGAGGGTCGACAACAGGTTGTCCAGGTCCGGGTCCTCGCTGACCTGGCGGCCCATACGGGTCAGGCCTTTCACCTTTCGTCTGGACATGTTTTCCTTATCTTTGTCTTTGTTTTTGGGTTTGTCCTTGTCTGAGGAGGACATACAGAGTTGGTTGTTTGGAGGTACTAATGATGCTAGCAAGTAAATCCCTTGATTTAAAATCAGATTACAAGATCAGTATTCCTATGTGTTGATGTCCTGCTGTCGTGTCCTGTCCCACTCACCAGAAAGCCACCAGAGGCATCAATCCTGGTGCAAAGAGGCTGGTCTCAGAGTCTCGCAGTGAGGGTTACAAGTGACGAACTGCGAGAGGCTCACATCATCAAAGTGGACTGTGAGGCTGGGACATTCTTCGAAATCCTGTGAAAGTGCATGTCCATATTTAGTTCAGGGTACACACTCCTTTAAAGGTAATGGGAAGGGCTGAAGTTTACAGAGATGCCAGAGCAGACTCACACAGACTTCCTATTACACAATTTGTATTTATATTGGAGCCCAGTTCAGTATTGTTTATACAGTCACTTGCAAATAAAAAAAGTTTTATGTTATAAGAGCTCGTTTTAAAACCAGTGGGGATACATACTTTATTGTAGTCACACAGTCAATAAAGCTTTGCTCTTATATGAAGGCCAGTGTATAATAAAAAATATATATAACAAAAAATAAATACAAATATAATTACTTAATTTGTAATTATCCGACCCGTGTGTGTACTGAGATCCATGTGTGCGTAATCCGATCCGTGTGTGTACTGAGATCCATGTGTGCGTAATCCGATCCGTACGTGCGTAATCCGATGTGTGTGTGCGTGTGTAATTGGCTGTCTTTTTATACGTGACTTTTGCAAACTTCTGATTGCAGATCCCTGCAGCAATTTGTAGAGAGACTTGTCTGTAAGTGGAAGGTTCATTAACCCTGTGCTCAGACTCACAGGCTCGGGCTTTCGCTCACGTCAGTACGTACCACCAGGTGGCGTATTACTCTATCTTCAACCGTGACATTAGTCGGCTGGTGGTGGTGGTTGTGCCGATGTGGAGGTTCAGATGGACAGATCACAGTGGATTTCCCATATGCTTGCTGTAAGTACATATTCGTGTTTGTTCAGTAGCTAGTATTGGAGCTGTGTAAAAAATAAATTGTTATCCGTAACTGGGAACAGCTGTGATTGCGCAATTTATGGTTCACCGAGCAAACTCTTACATCAACTGGCAGAGAGGAGCTATCTGAACCAGTTAGCTAAAAAAAACTCACCGTATGAGTCACTGGAGGATTTGATCTCCAACTAGAAGGCAGAGTGATGTGCCTGAAACTCACAGTGTAACCTTATGAATTAGCTTTGAGCCTGAACACCTCTGGCTCATCATCAGATACAGTACAGTTTCATGCAAACCTTCACTATACTGTACATCATCTCCAAGTCCTGATGTAAACAGGGGTGTCATTTAGCTCATGGGCCACATACAATAAAACCACTGTATAATAACACATGAAAAAAAGTCTTTAATAATCAGAAAACATTCACATTTTCTCATTTAATGAGCAACCCATTTATAAAAAGATGAACAGCCTAAGATGTCTTCAAACAATCCAACACTGTCCTGATTTGGACATTATAGAAACAATCTGAGTGGCAAGTTTGGAGACTTATCTTACTGCATGTTGTTCGAGGAGGTCATGTCCTTGCATTGTTCACCATTGTTAAAGCACATGTCTGCAGTAAACATTCTGGGATACTTTTATCACTCCAGGTTTTTCCCCAACATTAGGAGAATTTTTTTAATTCCCTGCTAGGGTGATTTTTATAATAATCTAAGAGTAGCTTTTCTAAACTGACCAACTGTCTTTAACCATGGATTGATAAAGAACTTGGGAAAACTTCTAAAAACTAATAAAAATGACATTTTCTGAAAGTCACATTACTAGCTGCAATGTTTACTAAGGATGCTGAATATTTAACTGCACTGATGGCAAACTGTTTTGAGGAGTTTAGAAGCCAGAAAAGTAACTTGTGCTACCTGAGCATATTGAACCTGTGTGACTTTATTAATAACATATTTCCTTTCTAACTAGCTTTGTCTTTCATCCCTTTCCTCTGTATTTTCTGTGAATAACACTTTCAAATGTTAAGAGTTAAGTGCCTGAGTATAGAGGGTCTGTCTCACAGGTTTGCATTGTCTTTTTAGGAGACTCTGAAGAGCATCTGGAGAATCTGAGAATGCAGTTACCCCCAAGGAGCCGATCATGAAGGCAGTCTTCTCCCTGGGCCTCAGCATGCTTTTACACTATCAAGTTGTCAACTTAGTTAGCACAACTTAGTCAGTGTCATTACTACCTGTACCACAGTAGTTTGATTTTTGACATCGCTGCTTAAGTTAATCTTCAAACTTCTTGGGGGGTTTAATCTTTTAAGCTGAGGACTGTGCTGAGAAATTTGGATCCCAGGGTTGTGGTCAGCATGAACTCCACTGGACTGAATTTCTGGGAGGTGCAGTTCCTGTAGAAAAAAGAATAAGTCTTAAGGTCACATAAAGCAGTACAATGCATTGAATATACTCAGAAATGGACTTAAAATTTTTATTTACATCTGAATGTATAGCATGATGGTTCAACATTACTTGTGAAGTTGCTGTTGAATATGACGAACACATTTAATATAACAGTGGGAACCTGGAATATACAGTTTTCATAATTTTCTCTTACCATTTGTTTTCAGGTTTACGTAAAATCACTCATGTATAGTGGCAGGGCTAAAAGCCTTATTCTGGCAAGGCAGCAGTCCAAATTATTACAGGTAAAGCCCACAAAAACCACAGGAACTCAGAAGACAACAGTACCACACAACAACAAACTGAGGGGAGACAGAAACTATATACACACACACACAAGGTAATTAGGGAAATGGGAAACACCAGGGTACACAGCCGAAACTAATCAGGGCAAACAAGACAAGGGAAGCAAAACTAATACAATGCACATGAGACCAGAGACTGTCAAAATAAAACAGGAAGTAACTAAACACCAAACACAGAAACAGAGATTTGACAACAAGACACAGGGGAGGCAGGATGACTGAAACAAGGAATATAAACAAACTGAAACTATAAACAGAAACAAGACTGCAAAAGGTGGCAAAGCTAAAACGAAGATACTAAAAAGGGAATATCAACAAGAAACAGAACTCAAACATTATAAGCAACAACCAGACCACGGGTAAAAAGAAAATAATTAATAACAGAGTTCAAAAAGTCCATGATTCAAAACGTGGGGTCAAAGACCCCAGACCATGACACACAGAGTAATGAACTACTACAAATACTGATCCAAAAGTAGTAACTAATTTAGGCTATTCAGCTGGTGTCATGTGGAAATACTGTATGAACAACCACAAGCCAGAATAAGGGTGTTTTTTCTGTTCTTCCCATTCTGTTGAAATTATGAAGATACAGCCGTCAACCAAATGGACAAATTGAAATTTTGAACTGCTTAAATTGCATGTCATCCATTAAGTTGTCCATATTTCTCCCATATTAGCTTCTCTTAATTGGCTCCCTCTTAAATCCTGAACTGAATTTAAAATCCTTCTCCTCACATCAGGCACCATCATAACTTAAAGGCCTCACAGTACCATATTATCTCAGGCCTAGAGACCAGCCAGTGACCCCCTGGTAACCACCGGTCATTAGGGAAAAATGTGTATTTCCAGACCAGCTGGCGAGTGGTTGCGGGAGTTTGCTTGCTGTCGCTAGGTGAAATTGGTCGCAAAGAGGTATACGGTGCTGCACCAAAAACCTTCTTACACTTACTTTGGTCACTATCAGATTGCCGCGGTTGCCTGTGGTTTGCATGGAAGACATCAACTTGTCTGCAAACACTCACCAACTATTCACTAAGTGGTTGTGAAACTGTGAAGAGTATGACACAAACCGGTAATGGAGACCCTTCACCTTCAGTAAGTAAAAGTTGTGCCTTATCGTCCTCTCTTCTAGCAGTTATATTTCTTAATTTTATTAATTGTGTAATGAGTCAAATGTTGATGTGTCTATATTTCATCATAATCCAGAGGGGTGAGAAGATTGTGGCTTACAGAATGTATTTATTTAATTCCATTTATAGCTAGGGAGGTGGGCTGTGAAGAAACAGGAAATTTGCAGTGAAAGAAAGGTTTGTTATACAATCGGCAAAGTGTCTCAAGAGTTACTCAACAGCATTACAACCCACTCCTTCCTAAATGATTCAGAAGGCTGAAGACAAGACTGATGACCAGTCTGTCCCATCCCATTGTTTTTTTATGGCAGATGGCAGGCTGGATGCAGAGAGAGGATTAAGCAGAGCCCACTGTCTCAGTGTCTCTCTTATCAGAACGCAGCAGGTGGGGAGAAGCAAGAAAAAGAAACATCACCACCTCCCCTATGAGTCACTCACTGGTCCCCTGCTCACTATTACTTACAGCCAGCACACACACAATGAATACATATGCAAAGACCCAGCATACAAACACACACTCCCACAACTGCATCAATTTTACAAAAATAGAGCCGTTGTCTTCGCGTATTGGTGACTGCCTGCTGGGGTGAAGGGAATGGACAGATGCAGCTCGCCAATCAAATGTCAGACTCAAACTGAAGAAGGAAGCTCAAACCAGCAGCCAAGGCATTTTCATTTTTATTTTTATTCACCCAGAACTTCCTGTGAGTCAAGCAGATGTTTTTTTTCCAACTCCAACAAAGAGATGATGTAAAGTAGCTAAATCTGTTTTCGAGAAATTTGTTTGGATGACGAAATTAGACAGTTGTCCTGAAAAATTCACTACTGGAAACATTATAATAGGATGGATATATGGAGCAAAGCCTGTGTCATTCACACAAACATGCCTCACTTTCCTGATGTCCCATACCTAACATTCCCTCCCAATTTGGTGATCTATTTAAACTGCTGTCCAGTAATTGTGAATTAAGGGTCCCATCTTAAGTGATAGCTTAATGTTAGACTTTGTACCATTTTACTTAATAAGTGGTTGCAAATAAACACTGTTTTATTAAAGATGTTACAAGAAATACTTGGGAACCACTGGTATAAAGCAAACACCAAAAAGCTTATCTTGATGTGAATAAAACACTTGTAAAGTCAGTGGATGAGATATAAAATGATAATTTTCTTAAATCAAGCATATATAGCAATTTCATAGCTTTTGTACCCTAGTAACCTTTTATTTATGCTTCAAAAGTTTCCCTGGACATCGGCTAATAATGCATGATGACCCTTAAGAACAATGATAAATATGGGTTTATCTCAGGCCGCTGTACAGTAAGAGTCTAGAGTAGCATTTTCTCTGACATCTCTACCAGAACATCTCATTAAAACCTGAAATAATACATCAACTCCTACTGAATCCCTGCAAAGAGTAAAGTCCATTGAAGAGGGTGAGATTATTTTGTCCAGCCTGACCTCCTCAGAGAAGACCTCCAAGTCGTGGGATACAGTTAAGACAGACAGCAGTGCTGTGTTACACTCTTCATAAGAATGCGCATATTCTCAAATAAAGACATACAAACACAGGAGGAGTCAAGAAAGACTATCAGGTGCAGGAGCTTTGCATTAGTGTTTGCACAGTTTATCAGTGGACATAAATAAACCATTAAAATGACACTAAAAACTGAAACAAAATTAGCTGTCAGACCCTTCAGTCTCTTTCTATTATATACATCTAACTTCATACCCATAACCCTAAAGAAGAAAGAAACTTGTGTTATGAATTACGCTCTAATGAAACACCAATTTTGCCCTCATTGAAACAAACTAATCCCAGTAAATTAATAAATACTATGCAGAGATGAATACACAATGATTAGCCTTAACATGAAAGTTACTGACAGGTGAATAGTGCCAAGTGAATAACACTGACTATGTCATTACAATGATACCTATGAAGGGGGTGGGATAAATTAGGCACCAAGGGAACAGTCAGTTCTTGTGTTTGAAGCAGGAAAAATGGGAAACATGTGAGGATCAGCTTTAGCAACTTTGATAAGGGCCAAATTATGATGGCTAGACAATATGAATATCTCCAAAAACAGCAGGTCTGGGGTGTTCACAGTTTGCAGTGGTTAGAACTAAAAGTGGTACTCAAAGTGAGCTTTGGTCAACGGGGTCACGGTCAACCAAAGCTCACTGATGCGTGTGGGGAGCAAAAACTGGCCTGTGTGGATTTAGCATCACAGCCTGTTCTGGGCATTATAATAATAATGACAGTAGTAAACACCATGGGAAGGAGAGAACCGGGCTTATGCCACTTTATGACAACCGTATTTCCTGATGGCTGAGGCGTTTCAGTGGTTTAATGTCCTGGAATAATGTGAGGAACATGACAAACCTGCTTTCAAACATGAACTCTGGACAGTGTTGGAAGAATCATCTTGGGACAATGTCCACATGTGACCTTTCTCACATGCAGCACACAGCAAGAGGTAGTCTACTTCAGACACTTCTCACTAATAAAAATACTTTGCTTGGTTTTGGTTGAGAATAGCATCTGGGTGCAGCGATCAGAGGAAGGAAACATGACACTCACTTTGCTGAGCTTTTACAATTTTACTCAACAGGTCAAAAATCATGGAACACAATAACTTTTGAAGCAAGTTATTTCTAATAGTAATAAATGCACTTTTATAAAATGACAGTGCTGAACAGCATGCTGGGTAATGCTAGCTAGCCAGGTAACTTAACAGTCTGTTAGCAGCTGGGTACAGTATACAGTACAGTATAGACCATAGATTCTCGATCGGATTAAGATCTGGGGAGTTTCCTGGACATAGATTCAAAATTAATTAATCTGATGATCTCTGAGCCACTTAGTTATCACTAGGTGCTCCATCATGCTGGAAAATGCAGAGATTGCCACCAAATTGCTCCTGGATTGTTGGAAGAAGTTGTTCTTTGTTCTTGACGTTTTTAGTATGGTCAGTCCTTAAAAAGCGGATGGACCAGCAGAAGCCCTTGAACAATGATCAACTTGGAGCACTGATAAGGTAGGAATGGACCACTATCAATCAGGATTTGGCCCAAAAGCTGATATCCTGCATGCCACAGAGAATTGAATAAGTTATGACGAAGAAGGGTCAACACTGTAAACTCTTTGCATCAATTAGATTTATTTGCCAATAAAAGTCTGATGAAACTTATGAAACGCTTATGATTGCTTTTCACTATATCACAGAAACAAAAATAATCTATATAAAAACTGAAGCGGCAAAGTGTATGAACCACAAAATTTGTGTCACTGCCAAAAGTTTGGCCATGACTGTAATTCAAGATGTTGTTTTGGTCGCCAAACTCCCCAGATCTCAATCTGATTATTAGGATATGCAATCCTGCAATTCTTACCTCAGAGCTTCCAGGACTCAAAGGATAAGTTGCTATTAGATAAGGATAAGTTTTGATCCCCAGTACCACTGGATACCTTCAGAGTTTAGTGGGATTACTAATATTTAGGGGGGCTTACATAATATTCAGCAGGTGGCTGATTGGTGTATGTACCAGCGCATAAATCTCCATAAAACCACAAACTGTAGCTGTTCAACTTTGTTGATCAACTTAACCTCTGTTTCCAGTCTTTATGCTAGCCAAAGCTAACGGTAGGCTGATTCTACTGCAGCTTCACATTTAGTGCACAGACGTGCACTTAATTCTCTCCTGTTTGTATCTAAATTGAAAATTAAGATACAAACAGAGTATCTATGTGTACACCACCCCTTTGATTAGTGAAAGTCAGGTCAGATGTTCCACTGACTCCAAGTGACCTGAAGTATGAGTGTGGTAGGCAAAGTTACAGTCTGTCCTTGTTTTTTACAGTACACCTCTTATATGGACAAGCTGCAGCTGTCTGTTACTGTGAGAGCATGCTTGTGTGTGTTTGTGTGTGTGTGTGTGTGTGTGGCTAACAACTAAGAGTGAACATGTGTGTATCAAAGAGAAAAGGATTTATCTCTTTTAATGTTAGTAACACACACGCGCGCACACACACACACACACACACATGTATTTGTCCCTGACTTATGAGTAACTGTGTGTGTATGTGTAACTGTGTAACAGCCTGTGTTTGGAGGGGGATCTGGGGGCCTGGGAACTGTGTGGAAATCACACTGGGCTTCCTCTGGCTCATCTCAGAGTCATGGGAATCAACACTGACCAAAAACAACAGTGCTCATGCATGCTGCAGAGTGACAACTAAATATTTCACCTATATAGTCTGGACATAGTAAACCATCTTCACTGGGAATGACAGGAAAGAAGGGTATTTTCTTTACACCGATATGTGCCTCCAAAATGGCTCAAAATCTCGAAGATTTTTATTTCAGTAAGTGTTAGTATTGCAATATTTGTATATTTGCGGTTTTACAAACTGGGTGTCTGTGGCAATGTTCCCAGAAAAAAAAAACTGTACTAATTTACTTCTAATGCAAACTGAGAATTCCTACTGCAGCTTCACATTAAAAGCATTCTATATGGCAAAACAAAAGATGACTTTTGTGCTGAAGTAGTCACAGGAAATACTATGTTATTCATAGACCGTATAAAAGATGGACGTACTTTAAACCTGCACTTCTTCAGTTGCAAAAAGACTTGCAGTGTCCCTCAATTTCACAGTCAGATCCACCCCTCACTTGTCATGTCACCAAAATGGTGACGATGAAAATGCTGGTGGCTATGTGCATATTTTATGTACAGTCTATGGTATTTTCTGTTAGCTTTTTCAGTTAGCTTGGCATCTATAAAACAAGACAAGGATGATTTGCAGCATTTTTTAGTAGATCAGTTTGAAATATTACAGGGAGGATGGAGCAGCCACAGTGTGACATGCTGCACTGCTTTCACTGTGCCCTGTTGTTTTCAGATGTGTTCTTCATAAAAAACAACCAAAGTTACTCACAGAGTTATGGACAAAGGCCAGTTACTGCCCTGCTTCTTTATTAAATTGACAGTTACTTACAGATTTCTGTGACTTGTAGTATCAAATCTGCTCACATTGCATTAGGTAAATTATTTTCAACAATTTACCTGTTGTTTGAAAATTTGAACAATATCTTGCTCAATAATTATTAATCTTTTTAACAAAAACCTTACTGAAGTATTCAACTTGATGATAAGATGTAAACTTTTTTTTAAAATTTTCTCTAGCTTTGCTTAGTGTGTCATGGTGTTCTTTGCCTTATAAAAGTCTATATTTGTGTGGTTGAAATGCAGAGAAAATGTTGGTACGAACACAAGTGAGCAATGTGTCCCTCCTGATTACCCCACAGATTCACAGTGTAATCTGGTTTACTTTCTGAGGACTACATTTCATGTTTGAGGTTTGATTTTTAAGGCAGAAAGAAACCAGAGATTATTAATTTTTCTTTAAAAAAAAAACAAAACAAAACATACCTTTAGTGTCTTCCTCTGGGCCTACAGGGTAATGTCTCGATTTTAGGCCACACGCTAGGTCAGATCTGTAAAAAAAAGGAAAAATAGTTAAACAACACTAAGAGTCAACACAAACTCTCATTAACCCACCAATACATTCATACACATCTTGGGTTTTTTGAAATTTCTCTGAGCATTGCATGTTCTGACCTTGGGGTGAATTTGCTAAGCCACTTCTGGGAAGATTGCAGCACTGTGTTAACACACACCTGAATGCTCAAGACCAGCAGCACCTGGCTGCTACTTACCCTCTTAATTCCTGTGGAGGCAGTAAGGGTGGACTTAGTTTTTCACAGAACTGCATAGAGTCCTGTGAAAACTTTCTTTTTCACAACTTTGAGTATGGCTACAAAAGCTAACAAAGCTACTGTACATTTCACAAGAAACTAACCTAATTAAATTGGAATTACAGGAATTAAGCATGGTCATTGGGTCTGCTATATTTAGAACAGAGTAGGAGGAAAAGTCCCAAAGCTGAAATCTTATTTTTGGACAAAAAAATGCCTCGAAACCTAAAGTAAGGACAGGCCAGCTGGGTGCTGATTACTCAAAAACTGAACAATAAGCCAAAGAGTTCATGAATAAGAAGATGAAAGGTTCATGGTCCCTACAGCAGAAACTAAAACTTGTCCAGTAGTGGCACATGAGAAAAGAATAGAATAGAAACCTTGTTTTTTTAAGATGTGAAAGATTTAAAACTCTTGTCTTGTATCATGACTACAAAGTGCAATGAGCAGTGAATGGAGACTGAAGAAATGACCATGGAGGATTTCAGTTCATTATTATGCTTTTTATTACCGAGATGAGCCATCTTATAATCACTGCCCTTCAGTTCTAGTTATCTTTTTCAAACACTGAGCTACACGCCCTTCTCTCTGCAAGCGCAACGTTTTTGTCTCAGCTGCAACAATAAGAGCTGATGCCATTAAAGCTTTTTCCTGTTGGGTGGCTGCAGGGGAAAGTGTGAGGAAAGCTACCTTCCGTGTTGCACCGGCTGAGGGAACAGAACAGCTCCTGAGGTTCCTGTCCTCTCTCCCCAGGCTTTCTCAAATAACACAACTCTGGCACAGCACAGCTTGGTAACCACAAACTCTGCAGGCAAACTGACAACTCTGCATGTGTGTGAGAGAGTGTTTGTGTGTCAGTGGAAGTACAAGAGCATATTCGTCATTACACTACAAAGGAAGAAAAAATTTTGTCTTTTTTTGTTTGTTTTTTTCACACAGACGCACAGATTTTCTCTCTCTCTCTCACACACAGAGCGCACACATACCCAGACAAACACACACACACACATTATATGCTTTGTATTACATCCTTACAGTTATGGAAGAATTTGTTCAGTGTCAGTTGTGTAAAATGTTGAAAGACTACCACTGAATCTACACAGGTTGTTTAGCATTAGCAGCCTGTTTGCACAGCAGCAGCAGTTTCAGCCATCTAACTGTGTCTACAGAGGAAGCATTTAGGCACAGTATTGAGCTGTAGGCCACCTGTGTTTTGGCAGTGCTCAGAGCCCAATACACAACCACTGTAGTTACATGTGTAAAAATAGTGTCAAACTGTAAACCACAAGTCATTAAAACAGGAGCATATCTGTTCCACCAAATGACATGCAAGACAGATGACTGAAAAACGTGCTTTCTGTGTCAATATGCTATAAGAATATAAAGCCGTGCTGGCTGCTTTGTGAGTCTGTATTTTGTGAAATAATGAGGGGTGGGAAAAACCTCACAATAAGATACTGTGATGATAAGCTGCCCATAATAACGATGGTATTACAATACATCCATTCTGTGGTTCTTGATACACTGTATTATTGGTGGTGATGGGTGAGTGTATGTGTGTTTTCTCTAAATTTCTATGAAATATTTCTTGGAAGTGAATGTTTTAAAAGCTAATACATGTTTTTACATGCTTTGCAAGGCATAAAGGCCAAAATTCACATGAAAAAGTGTGCATTTTAAGCAGTGCTCTTAAAAATGCTTTTTTTCAAGCAAACTTCATATTACGTCGCACGAGGGGAGTAGTCGCTGCTCTCTGTCTTGGCGCTCTGAGCAGTAGTAGGTGGTAGTGAGTCTGAGCAGTGCTAATTTAGTGAGTTGGTGTTTTTTGCAAGTTTCATCATGGTGACTTATTGTGTGCGCGGGTTGCACGAACACTCAGCCCGGCAGGACATCGAGTCTGCAGCTTTCCTGACAGGAAGATGAATGGAGCTTGTTTTTGTGCCCTGATGTTTTGTGCAGGTGAAGTGATGGGAATGCACTCCTGCACCTGTCGCTAATAATGTATGTGGCACTAATTTTAGACAGAAGGATTATGCTCCTCGAGATATGATGGAGTTCTGGATGGGATTTTGAAGCCAGGACCAACCTCAGGTACGGGTGATGGTGGTGTAAGTCTTTACATGTTTGATAAGTTCCAAATTAGCTGGTATCACAATTTAAATAATAAGAAGAAATGCTTATGTTAACTAGCATTAGCCTTCTCTTTGGAAATAATTAGAAGTAGCTTTGGTTTACTAATAGTTGAACTTTGGAGTCAAGATCATTTGGTGACTTGTTTTTTTGCATTTCCCACACTAGAACCTATCAGACAAAGTGTATCAGGAAACTGTCTCTCTCTCTCTCCCTAACACTAATGCTATAGGATTTATAGCAGCTGGTCCTCGTGAGTTAGTTTCTGTTATAGTTTTCTGTTATTAATAAATGTAAATACTGTAGTAGTAAAGTAGATTTTGTTATATCCTAATATACAGTATTGTTTAGTAAAACAACATTAGCTAACGCTAGCTAGTAGTGATCACTTACTGAGATAGTTGCCCAGTTCTTTGGGTAGCCGCTATTCCTCCTGATCCTTATGTGTTCCTGGTCTCTTTGATGCCTAACGGGCTAATAATTGTAAGAATTAAGGGCTGATTTACATTTTCATTGTCTTCAGAGTGAAAACTGCTGTTTGGCAGTGTATTTCTTTTTGCTGACATCAAAATAGCTCGGCCGCACTCCCTCATGTGATGTTGCAGCCAAGTTCTGTGTTTTTTGTGGAGGGCATAATTTCCATTACAAAAACAACTCTAAATCTTATTTTAGTGTATATATAGACATTCTTTTCTGGAAAATCTAGATATTGCTTCATTTTCCTACACATTTATTCAGAGGTTGCTAACCTGCAAGTTGCTTTTTAATGTATCTTATTAGCCTACTGTTGCTATTAACAGTTTTTACACATAAATAAACTGTTAAAAAAAACCCACCTAAAAATAAGTTGAAACGGGGAATACAGAACCAGGCAAATGTTATGACCTAATACTGTTTCACCTGTTCAGCTGATATCCATCCACTAGTCAATAGGCTAAATCATTCATTTCTGCATGTGAGCTAGACAAATTGTGATTTGTCTCCCTCCTCTCTCCTCCAGTGTGCAGGCAGGCCTGATGCCTACTGCTAGCGACTGGCATTGTGATGGATGGATAGCGCGACATAAATTGAGTGGAACATTAAATAGTACCAAGTGTCTGCTAGATTTATTGATTTAATCTGAGTTATCGTCGGTCGTGGGAAATAAAAATACGATAGTTTCACAATACACTGCCCACGATACATGCAGTGCACTCCGTACACTGCAAGACAATTATCTATGATACGGCAAGTTTTACTAAAGAAAAAAACCCCTCTAAAAATTAAATTATATGTTTGTTCCCTGTACAGTGGTGTCTGTGTGTGTATTATCATTTTAGCAATCCTTTCAGTAAATGGGTTATCTGATTCCCCCTGCTGTCCATGCTGCCATTTTTCCTCCTGTGAGCTTCTTCCTCTCCTCCGCAGCTTACTTAACTTCTGTTCACTTCATCCTAATGCATGTGACAGGAACCAACGCAAGACTCACTGCCACCAGTATATCTGCATAACATATCACAAGAAGAAGCTGATATGATATATTGCTATGTCGATATTTTGTCCCAGTCGTAGTTGTAAAGGGGTTCAATATTTGTATTGAATTAAGATTGATTTGGAGCAATTTTGATCCTTCACTTGGTGATGCTAGGGTTTGTACCAGGGAATAAAAATCAGATTAATGGGAGAATGAAATATTAATTACCTTTCAATGCTTATGATGGTGCAGTGTCATTGCTCTATTCTGTGGGAAGAGTCGAGTGAGAGGGCCTCCGTAACAGCTCCAACTATAACTCCAACCATGAGGTGTTGCTGCTGTGGCTTTCCCAGAATAGTTATTCAGTGGGAAGAACTTGCACTTTGGAAGATAAATAAGGACACAGCAGATCATGTGATAACACTTTTTTGTGTTGGGTAACTATGTTGGGGAGCTTCTCCATAAATATCTCAAAATAGGCTTGCTGATGTTGGAGAAAACATTTCTCTGATCTTTGCTATGAAAAAGAGACTCTTCTTCTGCAATAATGCAAATTTACTACATCACCTATCAACCAAACATCAAGCAGGGAGAAAACCGAGACAGAGAGATTGCTGTCTGAGGAAAGACTTGTACATGGATCACAGTCAATCCATCAAAACACGTTCCAATAACAATTCCTTCACTCCACTGATGCCTTTGAATCAAGTGGCATTATTTGCCCTGGCTTTCTGAGATCTGGCTTGGCTCAGAGCAATTTTAATAGGCCTACGAGTGAAAGCAGAACCACCAGTGTTTACGCACATTCATGTTCTCACTCTCACTTGCCGGCTCTCTTACACACACAAGCATACGTAGCATGTAGCTGTCCAGGGCTTGAGCATATTTCACACACCATTTGTGACTAAAACAAACAGTAATGACCTGGTAGCTGGCCTGTCTGATGACCGTATATGGATAGCAACTTCTGGCTCAATAACAAAGTTAGTCAGGGAACAAGAGGAAAGCGCTGCA
>VUQI01020086.1:0-13440 GCA_015106735.1 Paratilapia polleni | reverse complement strand
AAAGTGTTTGCCCCCTTCCTGATTTCTTGGTTTTTTGCATATTTGTCACACTTTTTTTTTTTTTTTTTGGCCATTCAGAGGTGGACTTGCTAGTGTTTTTTTTTTTTTTTGTTTGATTTTTTTTACGCATAGGTCAGCGTTAAGTGGCCTAACAAACAAAGAAACCATTCCTCTGAAAATGGTCAGGTATAAGAACTGGACTGAAAATGAGTGAAAAAGCAGGCAATGTCCAAAGTAAAACTTTGAAAGCCCTTCAGAAAGCCTGGAGAACTACTGCTCAAGACCACTTTAAAATTTACAAGAAAGCTTTCCTCCTTTGAAGCAAAACATAAAGAAATGAGGGGTGGCTCAGACTTTTACACAGTACTGTAAATCATAAAAAAAAAGAACAGCAGATTATTGATAATGAAAAGGTGAACATAGACAAATGCAGTACAGACTCCACTGAAATCCTTTTCTGTGCATGAAGCAGCACTAACATGTCTTTATTGAGGATCAGGCCCTGAAGCCCATCACAAGTTTGTTAAGACACTTGCAGTTGGTCCCTGAATTTCTGTCATCTCTCACTGACGGAGAGAGAAGTTATGCCAGACAGACAGAGAGACATACACTCACACAGAGCAGAGAGATGAAATATAGCAGAGAGCTGGAGTGTACAGCTGACATTTGAATGAGAGCCACAGAAGGATGTGGCTTTCTAAAGTATGCAGTGCATATTCTCATAACTCCACTCTCCAAACAATTCAATTAACAGTTATTTGTGACTGTTACTGCCAACAGGATCAAACTGTAAACTATGTCATGTCGTAAAGACAAACAGACTGGTGATACGTCTTACACACAGTGGCTGGTTTTAACTTCTCCCTCTGCTCCACTTTAATGGAACAGTCTGAAATCAGCATATCCATTTAAGATTACATGCATATTAAAATGTGTTTGCAAGAGATTGCAGCTGTGCCATATTAAACCATTTCAGACTTGAATTACACTAAAGTCTATTATTACATTAAATGTCACCAGTTCTTCTGATTTAACACAATAGACAGACGGCCAGTGCATAGCTGTGATGACTCACGGGTCAGAGTCCTGCATCAAACCAGTTGGAAGGCCAGGTGTCAGCACTGTCATCTCTGACACACAAAATTACTCTGACACACACGAGAGAGATGCCGGGTGCCTTTCATTCTAGTAACCCCTCTAAACATGAAAGGGCTGCTTTGTGTAACATGGCAACAGATTCATTTCCATGTCAAAACTCTTAACACAATGTGAAATCCTGTACTCAAACAAATAATTGTGTCCATTAGAGTAGTGGTTTGATTATCTGACACTAATTAAGACCTCAGACAGCGACTTTCAAATCTTTGATGGATAAAAGACTCCAGACTGATCAACCTTTAACTAAACTCATTTTCATCACATTTGTAATCCAATTCCTATTCATTTATTGGTGTACTTTTACATGAATGTAATAATGTCATTAACCCTGAATACATGGGTAATTTTTGGAATTCATTACATACAAACATTAGCACGATCTTTACTGTGAGGAACACATTTTTCCATGTTGTGCCATACAGAGCACATATTGTCTGGTATTAAATATTTGCTATGAATCATTATGTTGTTTTCCATGCTTCATTTCAGCTTTTAAAAGATCTGATTCATCTGCCTCAGGAACATCTTTATTTGCAGGAAATGGCAAAGATAAAGATGAATTTACTATTGTTTTTATTGTCGCAACAATTTTCATTAGGTTTGTGCCAGAGGGAAATAGAGAAACAGATCCACATTCAATCTGCGATGACACAGGGGCTGTAAAAAAAAAAAAAAAGTCTGGCTTTCATGTAGTGGCAGCAACATCAGTTGAAGATTTCTCAGAGGATTCTTTTAAAATTAGGTTTGGGTTTGCAGCTCACTGCCATCTCTGTGAGTTACAGCAGCCAGGCATCTAAATACGAAGAACAGGCAGAACAGAGAGTGATATTTTTTTAAGCATTAAACAACCACTAGACTCTCAAATGATCCACCCATGAGTGGATGGAACAGGGTGTGGGGTGAGGTTTGCTAGGCCTTCACCTGAAGGTAGTGCACATCATGCTCTCTCTTGTCACCACGGTGTTGGTGCGAATCATAAGGCTGAGTGCTGATGATCAATTCTGATCTCAGCCACTCAGCCGCACTCACGTGGAGCAGAGCAGAGCCTCAGAAGAACAACTGCAGAGCTCCGTACAGTAGAGAAGTCAGTTGGATGCTGTGATATTTGTCTGTGGTGCTTCAAGGATCTTTGATGAAGCACACTCCTTGACATTTGGAATTTCAGTTTTTTTTCTTCACAGGACATCAAGGATATACTTTTTTAGCTTTTGTCTTTAGGTTTTCATCATGGGACTGCAGTGACCTGGGTTCTAATCTGACATTTTACATTTTGTTCCCCTCAAAAGTGTACCAGCCTCTCCAATCTCAATATTTACAAATGAACCAGAAAAAGAAAAAAAAAATCTGCCTGTAATTTGACCCGTTCATGTCCTAATGGCTGCAGTGAGTTGCATCCTTGTTTTAAATGAGGAATGCCAACAATCCTAGCTATCCATCCTGGGAAAACTGAAGGACAAACGTAGACACTGTTTCCCACACTGTGCTCATGTTTGATAGCGAAAACAAGCCAAACAAAACCAAGCAACCAACTCACAAGTGTTACCATGCTGTCATAGCTGGCTGGTTTCCTACACGTCAGTTGCCCCATTACAGGGAACATGTATATTCTCATCCTGCTTGCTACCAACATTTCTTTCTAATAAGTATTCATTTGTATATGCATTTTGTTTAGTATCATTGTAAGATTAACTGTCAAATACATACAATGCATTACATTTATTTTGCATTTTGTGGTAAATCAAGTCAAAAGAAAAAAAAGGAAAAACTAAATAATGACAGCATGTGCAAACACTATTAAATTTGTTAAATTCCCCCAACTGGCAGTGATCTAGCTGTTCCAAAAAAAGAAGCAGTCTAAAACTGAGTATCTTAAAAAGAAAAATGACAAGTAAGAGGGAAGAGGCTGTTGGGGAGGGAGAGCCAACGAGAGGACCCAACTCAGACACCACTGATAATGAAAGTGCAGGCAGGGACCGACTGAGCCAGTAAAGAATTAAATGCAGTACATGTGGTTGTATGGGTACGATGGGAAAGCTATGCCATTCTGTTTATCATAGTCAATGTTGCCTGTCTGTTACATGTAATTGATTAATACTGCACAAAAATGAGAGTGTGACCCAATCATGAGCTGGTACAATCAACTGAGAAAGCTGTTAACACCAGTACCAGTGGAAAAGTTAGTCCACAGCTAATCTAGGGCCTCATTCCCTTTTGTTGTGAGATTCACATCATTTAATAGCATATAACCACCACATGTTGCTGGACTTACGGTGGCCATATACATGCAAAAATACACAACCATAAAGGGCAACTGGCCTTGGTACAAAAATAAATACATGAAACATCAACTAGTTGTTCTCTTTGAGCTTACAGGATGCTTGCGGCCTCTGGACTTTTTATTACAGCTCTAACACTAAACAGATATTCACACCTGCAGCCACAGGAGCTAAGCTAAAGGACCAACAACAGCACAAACACAAACACAGAGTAGCCCACAGAGTGCTTTTTTTCCCCACACTGGCCCGTGGTGACAGTACACAGCTACAACATGTAGACGATGGTCTACAAAGCTCTGCATAGGACCAACACACAAAAATGCTCAGCCCTTTATACAAAGCAAAATACACTTTACAACCATAAAGTGGAACTCGTCTTGGTGTGACAGTTAATTAATGATAAACAAAAATAAATACATTGAACATCAAGCGTTTGTTCTTTTTGGTGCTTATTTATTCTAAAACTTCCACTACAGCGCTAACACCAAAAAGAGAAATTCACACCTAGTCCAACTAGTGTGCATTTCTTTGGTCTGTGACAAGAAACAGCTCTGACACCACAGTGTCAACCACTCAGCTGCCCAAAGTCTTTATACTAAAAAAAATGTGGCTTAAGCAAGTGTTTGCTGACAGAACGCAACGTGATGAAAAGAGGCCCGGGGCTGAAATCTCATTCAGTAATATAAATGGAACTACTTTTGATAGTAAAAATAAGTTTATTTTAAACTTCTTATTTACAGTGTACACTACGGAGGACACACAAACCCAGTCTCAGTGGGACACAAGCTAGTGCATTCCTAGTGCCCGTCCCAAACCCGAATAAATGGAAGGGCTGCATCAGTAAGAGCATCCAGTGTAAAATCTGTGTCAAATCAAACATGTGGAATAAGGGAGCAGCCAAAAGTACCATAAACTACAGACATCAAGCCTAAATCAGATACGGAACAAGACACTCACCTGGTGAGTTTTTTTGTTTTTTTTCACACAGCCGAGTCATTCTGTCTGGTAGATGAGTTTATATTGTTATTCCTTATCCACCAATCATTTAGTCTGAGAGTTAACAGCACCTGAGTAAACATATAGAAATATAATTTTTAAACTTTGGTTTAAAACAAGACTTGTCACGGTGGCGATGACTTTACCAGTAAAATAGCCAGTGGTGTATCTGCATTTAACATGTGAACATGTAGTCAGGTCCATAAATGTGTGCACACAAACAGGCATGTATGAGTCTTTGTTTATGGATTCATTAGAGTGCATGAGGGGTTAATGATTGAGGGTCACTGACCCACGGAAGTGTGAGAAGTGGTTTGGCTTCAGTGTTCAAACATGGGGTCAGAAGAAACTCTCAATAGGGGACAAAGCCTGGACAAGTTCTTACCACAGCCTCAGGTTATCCACTTGATTAAAGCTGCTCAGATACTTACAATTCATTGTCTTCATTATTGTAAATAGTAACTTTGATCCAAAGAACTTCATATTGTACCCATTCACCCACATGTGCTACCCATGCAAAGCCTAGCCTGATCATCAGAAGCCATTTGGGTTTCAGTGTTTTGCCCAGTGAAACAGAGGAAGCTGTGGACTGAACACTCCAAAAACCCAATACATACATAAAGGCGACCTATTATGTTTGACACCAAATGTCTATTCTTGGACTCAACTAGAGTAGCTTTGCATGATTCACAGTTAAAAATAATTCTTATTTATCTCATAGCCACTCAGTTCATCCCGTCTGAAACAACTCGTTTTACGTCCTCTCCCTTCAAGGCCACCCAACTTTCTTCTGACTGGCTGCCCCTCACAAACAACAGATTTGAGGACAAGGTGGATGGGGCTTCACTGCTGTGTGTAGGAGATGGCTGTATAAGGATACCCACTCTCACTGTCATCACACAGACCCAGAGTATAAAAGTGTGTTTACAGCAGTCTGTATGAAAGAATTACTTGTAGGTCTACACACATCATTATTTGAAACTTTGACAACGTTTAATATGAGCATCATCACTGCACCAGTATATGTGTGTGTGTGTGTGTGTGTGTGTGTGTGTATATATATATATATATATATATATATATATAAACAAAGCCTTCAAGCAAGTCATGCACTGAGTTAAGTAATATTTTATACTGTTATAACTTTCTCATATTTATGTTGAAATTTTCCAGGTCTGACCAGAGGCCACTTTTTTCTCAGTAAAACATATGAGTCAACAGCTTCCTCCCACAGCCTAATGATGTGCAACCTTTCTTGGATGTCTCTCACACATGTAACAAACTAAAGCGATAAGGTGACAAATCTGTTTTGCACATACATGAGGAGAGTGCTGCCTCTGTGTCCTTGTTATTCATCTGCACCGACCAGCACTGTGGACTGTTGAGGGAAAATGATCACCTAAGAATGCTCAACATCACTATCAACACTGTGGTCTATAGTGGAGTCATTACTTTTAGTTAATAATCCCAGCCACCATAAATATATAAAGGACAGAGAGTAATATTCTCACCAGCTCCACAAGTTTTGTGTTTAAAAAAGAAAATACTGGAATTATTGCATATAAAAAAGGTTTTACTACTAGGTCACATCCTCTTATAGCAACAGATGGGAATTGAGAGTGATTCTAAATCATCCAATCCATCAGAATCACAAGCAAGTCTTTTCTTTAGTCTGTTTCTACACTATGTTCAGACTTAGAAAATAATAAAAGTGATGTTGATGTTAAACTGATATAGGTGTACTTTTCTAGATAGAAAAAAAAATGATCAGGAAAGACTAAGGGATTTGATAAAGAACTTAAATCATTACACCATCTTTACATGAAGCCTTATTAGAGTGTGACCCAACCAAGGATGTTTGAGGCTCATAATATCAGTGAGATTTCGGAGTTTAATAAAGCTTTGTGCTCAAGTACCCTTGATTTGAGTGCTCATTTTTAAAGAATTTTCCACCTTAAAAAAAAAATCAGCTTGCCAGTGCTCTCTGGTGGTCAAACTCAGATGATTATGCCGTTTCTTCTTAAACATAATCTTAAACTAATCTATCATTTCTGCAGCCTTTTATTATGCATTATATTCAACTGTTGATCTGTATCAGCATGGCTGATTTATCTGATGCTCTGGTGCCTGACAGAAAAGCCCTGGCTAAACAGAGTTAACGTTTGTTTACTCTTCACCTTACTCCACTGAAGCCATACTGTGTTATAACAAGCCGGCTGTATCCTGGCCACGGGTGAAAAATCTCTGTAACGCAGTGAAATGTGGCTATGTACAATGAGACTACACTTCAGTTTACATATACTGAAATGATCATGGCCCACATAGTTCCCAGCAAAGTAAGATAAGGCTTCCTCCCGATACGTTCAAATCACAACATAAGACAAAGACGACTCATTCTTTTTACTTTACAAATGTTATTCTTTAGCACCGAGTTGGCATACTGTGTAAAATCACATGAAACAAGAAAGTACAGCGTCTTTTCAAACCCAGGTTCCCAACAAATACACATTCAGTTCAGCCTAAATCCTCCTGAGCTTTCCTTCTCCAGCGCAGTAAACAGTTGGTGAAGGCTCAGATTGTTGGACTTTCTATCCGCCTACAGCCTGCGAACAGCAGGAAACATTTACAGTATTTGCACATAAAAATCGAAGACTAACAACTGTTAACAAACGTGATACGACCGATGTAATAACAGAGGAGAACAGGGGGAAGCCCGCGGAGCGTTAAAACGGAGGCAGAGAGAGGTTAGTTTCTGCTAATAAAACCTCATTTGGCTACGCTGTTTGAATACAGAACATTGTGTGCTGACCAAACCTGCTGCACAACAGCAAAAAAAGTAGACTGCTTTCATTTTCAACCAAGTAAAGAAGAGTCAGTCGCTTCACTTTGCTCGACAATAGTTTACCACAGCTATTTACTGTGAGTAAACATCTCCAAAAGAGCTACACATGCGACGCACGGGCTATGTAACGAGCTGAAACAGCTAACTTCACAGCGGTGACTTACCACTACAGTACAATAAAAATGTACCCGGAGTTGGCTTCCTCATCTGCCGGTACCTGGGAGCCGAAACACTGCACACACAGGAACACATGTACCCCCCATTAAGCGTCAGTGTGTACGGAGTTAGAGCAAAGGGTAGGATAGAGAAGATGTGCTGCCTAGGCGGGGAAAAAAATATTATCTACTACAAGGCATTACCTCACATTAAAGAATAAACTTTATCATTAGACGTTTAAAAAATGACACAAATGTTATTTTTGCTTTATTTCTACAAAATATATTTTCTCTGCAATATGTGAAAGCTGTATCTGTGTACATTTGTGTTACCAAGAAAAAAAGCAGAGTGGGACCTTTGTCGTATTCTTCCTCTTTAGCAGCCTAGAGCTAAATTATATCATAATGTCATTTTATTTGATTCTGGCGCCATCTAGTGGACAACTAGGAAATACGGGGTATTTATTTATTTTTTTTAAATGGCGCCATTTCTGGCTAACAACAGAAAAAAGTTATTCAAAACTTATTTTAGTAAGTTTTTTGTTTATTGCTCTTGTGAAAGAAAAGATGCCTTGTACCAGATTTAGCTGCTATATAGTCCAGGGAATGCAGATGGAAAATACATAGTTTGTGGCAGATAGACATAATATTAGATAAATTATAAAATACAAATTCATACCCAAAATACAAGCACAATAATATAATAGTATATACATGCAAATCCTAATAAACCCCAAACCAAACCAAACCAAAGCAACAACAACAATAACAAAACACAAATAAACAAAAATTTAAACAAAACAACAACAAAACGTAAATTCCTTGTTTATCTGTCCTCATTCATAAGAAGACTATCCTATCAATACTTAAACATTTGGTTGGTGTAGGAGCCTATCAGTGAAGGTCTACTGTTTATTCTTTTGATGTGATAGCCACTAGCCTCTTTAACTAATACTATTTTCAGTTCAGATTTTCCAGTATTTGCAAGAGTAAAGAAAACTATATCGCTGAAAAAAAGGCACTGTCAAAATGACTGCTCAGTTAACTACAAGCACAAGAAACTTATGTAATGTGATTTTAGGGAAAATAAAAATAAAAATGCTATAATGAAACATGACAAATACAGAAAAAAGACCCTTTATAACACTGACTGAAGGCCCTTCAAAATTTACCAGTGAACTAAATTAACATCTTTAGTTCTGTACAGTTTCATCATTTGTAAATCATTTGTAAAGCACTCCAAAACATGAATGGCCTTTATGGGCACTCCAGCAGCCGAGTGGAGGCCCAAAGGGTGTGGGCCCCTGGAGCATAACTTTCTACAAACCAAATTCAATACAATAATTGTTTCTTTTATTTATCATTTCAAAATAGGCTACACAGCACATTAATGGCAACTTTTCGCTAAAATTATATAAAATTAGTGAAGCAAATCAATACAGAACAGCAGAAGACTGTAGGTCATCTTTTAAGAATAAAATATTCTTTTATCAGAATATTTTGTGTAGTTTGCTGCAGTATTTAATACAATGACCTGAGCAGAGGAGCTGCTGTAGCAGAACCAAAAGCAGGGTCCAAAAGTGTTGGTTTTGCTTGTACAGAATGTCATGACAAAGTCATGCTGTTTGTATTTTTTGTGCATGTACAATGTGCACAGGAGCCACAGTCTCTTCAGCCCTTCCATTTGATACCCAATGGCGATCTTACATTTATACAAAGATACACCACCAGGTGGTGATCAAGAGCTGCGCACTATATTTCCCTAGTCCATGCCTCACCTTTAGCTTATAAAAGATGCCAAAATAAGACCCCTTCATTCAAGTCATTTCCTGTATTTTCCACTGACAGTGTTGACATATGGTAAGATACTACAAGCTGGTGCTGATCGATGGAAAGAAAATTTATCTGCAATGGTTTTATGAGATTTTGGAGCAAGAAAATTTCTAATCTTTGCTGTTTCTAGCTTCTCACATGTAAATACTTAATGCTTTTCATATAGACGCCGGTAAACTAAATACATCTGTGTACTCTTGGTCAGACATCTGAACCAGAGAAATTCTAACAAACATTTTTCACTCTTTGCTGTCATTTTATGGACTAAACAGTTAAGCAAAAGAATCATTTAATGAATGAAAAGCATCCTCAGCTGCAGGTTATTTAAGCCTGGTTTATAATTTCAGTGTCTTAAACGAGAGCGAGAAAAGTTTTTAGGTGGACTCTCAGATACTGTTAAAATTTCATGAGTCTTTGGGAGGTTATCCTGTATAACCTCTGCTTCTGTTTAGCTCTAAATAAATCATGGCTATCATGAATCTCAACCGAACTCCACTGGATCCCATCAAGATTTATCACCACTGTGATGTAGTATTTTTCCAAGTCATACTCTTGCATCAGTCAGATCTGTCCATAAATCTACTCTCCCTTTAATGAGTAGAGAGGTAATCAACACGAAGTGATGCCAGGCGTGGTAATAAATTCTGCAGGAATACTAATTGGGGTTTTGAAGGGTCAGAGGACTGTGCCTCTAACATAAAGCACTCTGTCACATGCTTCTCACATTCTGCTTCTCATCCTATGCACCAGTGGTCGCTTTACTAAAGCTCGGGATATTCGAATGATAGATTTTGAAACTATGTATTGAATTTCCTATATGAACTGATCTTATCCATCACATGGAAACCACAGCAGCTAGTTATCATGGAACATACTGTCTCTGCCGCTCATTGTTAGACTTAATTGAAACATTGTTTTGGGGGACTATCTCCGTCTGGTGTGGGTGTGGAGGAGAAAAAGTAAAAATTGCATCAGTCACTATGTCTATTGTCCAAATCCAGTTTTTGTTCTGCTCAATCTTAATTACTGTTAATCACAATTAACTGGTCGAAAAAAGTAGATAGAATTAATGGACAATTGGGGGCCAAATAACAATTCTTTGCCCCAACAAAACCCATAGAATGAAGGCAGAAAATTCTCTAAGAAAGAAAGCCTGGCGATCAGAGGAGGAGCGTGAAAATGGCCTAAAAACAAAAGAACGTGTCCAGAGGGGAGGATTACATTTATCAGGACTGCAGAGCTGCCACGCAGACAGAGACGGGATCAGAGAAGGATAACTCACAGAAAGCAGGCTTAGAGAAAAGAGAGAGAAAAGCGGGGAATGGTCTGAATAATAAAAAGAGTAAATGTGTGACACAGGACACAAAAAAAGTTTTTAATTATTTGGGCTGTATTTTGGGACATGAAATTGCTAATTGTGTCAACAATGATTCCGTAAAATTGTTATCTCCAGAAAAGATTTGCTCATGCCTTTTACGCCGTGCAGCATTTTTAAATGAATTAATTAGGCGATCACAGTAATTACTGTTTATATTGTTGTTAATGAGCCCAAAGGCAAGCGAGCTGCACTCATCCAAATTACACTCATGAGGCACGGAGCCAAGAAAAGGTCCAAACTAGAGTGCCGCATGTTAAACATTCCCCGAGTCTTCCTGGTAAAGAGATAACCAAAAGCATACCGAATTACACTGTAACCTTTCATTTCCTGTTGACCAAACATCTTCCTCATTAACACGTGTAATTAGTTTTGAGGCTCTAATAAAAATGACAGATTTTACCCCCCTCAAAAAGCACTACCTGATCTGATATCAGCTGCTGTTTAATGTGCATATAAAACAGCCACGTCAGATCACAATCACTCTGTCATTTTACTTTGTTTTTTCATTTATTTATTTTTTAAACTTTTTTTCCTCCCTGTCTGTCAAATTTGGTCTGACATTTACTGGCTGCATTTTGCCCATGTTATATTTCTGCAGCTACGTGAAGCACAATAGCTGAGCGTTATAATAGAAAGGTCTTATTGTAAATATGATAATTCCATCAGGTGCCATAATCAGGTTTGTGAGTGAGTGACACACACTGACGCCAGTCTGAGGAAATTTTTGTCCTTTTGTTTTTTAGAGAAAATGTCAGAGCAAAGGAGTATATAGTGTTGTAGAGCAGTGTTAGCGTTTATTCTCAACTTTGGTCAAAGCATTTCTTTCTTTCTTTCTTTCTTTCTAACATCCGCCATCAGTATCTTATAAGAACCTCAACTCAGAGGCTAATTTTGTGCCACACATTGTCCCTTGTGACACAGATTAAAGTGGAAGCGAGCAGCAGCAGTATCAGTTACTTTTTTATATACAGAAGATCTGCATGTCTTCTGTGTAGGCTGACATATTGTTTGCTGTTGTATTAGCTATTGGGTAAGCTTAAGAAACCCACAGACAGAGAAGGATCATTTATCTCTGAATGTGGCAAAGTGGGCACACTTTGCTATTTTGCCTTTTTCTGTTCACATTTAATCTTCAAGAAAAGGAATAAGATATTCCAAATAAGATAAGATATATAAGATAAGTCCAAAAATGTTAATGTACTGAGCCACTCCTCCAAATACATTAGAAAAAAAGAAATAAAATACATAAATACCTCATATTGTGGTATGTAAAAATCAATGTCCTTCTAGAAGCAAGTTTTCCAACCGTGTAGCCATGTTGAAACAGCTCCGGGCACATATTTGAGAATTTATTTAGGTTATTTGAAGCATTATCTAAATTAACTTCACTTCAGTGGGTACTGAGACATAATCACATGTATCAAATCAAGTTTTAATAAGCTTCCCCCCCCCCCCCGGAAGTTATACTTATCTCACCAGCTTTGCTGCTGCAAAATTCCATAGATTTCAATTTAGAATATTTTTAATGCCATGTCTCCTCCTTGTATAATGTCATAGTTCAATTCAGTTCAGTATTACAGAGTGAATCCCAACAATCCGAACATCCCCAGTGAGCAAGGACATGACAACGGCAGGGAAGAAGAAATCCCTTCTAACAGGAACTTTCATTTTGGAACTATTTTAAAACCATGACTAGAAAAATATCTGCTCGGTAGCGACTTTGTTTTTTTTACTTTAGCCAAACTTAGCTAACTTATCCAGTGCTTTCACACTTGGTGAAAATATACGCAAAGCACAGTTGTGCAAAGGGCATCTGATGTGTAAACAATGTATTAGTGCCCAGTTGTTTGGAGGAAGAGGATTTGGGTCCAGATCAGGTGTACACTGGTGCACGAGGTGTGAAAGCTACCTGTGTCAAAATCAGGAAGTGTATCGCTGTTGACTGTATGGCATCAGCATTACTCAGATCAATTAGACAAACGCCTAAGTTCTAAAGTTTTCTGCAGGATGATTACCTTAATGCAAAAGATGGAACAGAGGCACTGAGTAATGCAAGGACAACATAAAATCAGTTTTATGAAGGGTACATAATACCTTCCGTTTTTCCATCAGTCACAACTGGTCACATTGTCCAAACACAGAGTACATGATTATGAATATGATTTTATCTGAAAATTGCTTTATTGTACACCTTTTATATTCTTACTGCTGTCTACATTTGTATAGCAGGATACTATTTGTTTGTAAACCCATAACTAAATTTATTATGGATGAATATGCTGATTATTTCTAATTATCTCAATAAATTGATGAACCATTTAATTTAGAAAATGTAGCAAAAATGTCTGTCACAAACGTTCTAAAGCCCAAGGTGATATCAACAAAGTCCCAAACTAATCCCAACATAGATCAAACTTCAGGCAGATGCTTAGTATCATATAAAACAAAGGACCCTTAAACCCTTAAACTGATTAGCTACACCTACAGGGCTACTGCTATAAAATATGACAAATAAATCTTTAACAATCAATGTAATAATTTTTTTTCCATTAATTGACCTGTTAATATACTGACCAACTGCTTAGTTGCGCAACAATGCGCTGCAGACAGTGTTAATATGGGTTTTGTGTACTCCTTTGTGTGTGAAAATGAAACGGACAGACAGGGAAGATGTTGCACCTGTGTTTCTGGGGGGTCATCCAGGGCTGATGCAGTCTTCCTGCTTCCTGCTGTAAAAGGACAAGAAAAAGATCTTTCTGTCACCTAGGTAACCATCAAGCTACCCCCTGCCAGTCACACACA
>VUQI01020084.1:5032-20148 GCA_015106735.1 Paratilapia polleni | reverse complement strand
AAAAAAAAGGATTTAAAGAGAAAAAAAAAAAAAAAAAAAAAAAAAGGACTGCAGAAACAGAAAAATAGAAGCAAAAAACAGACAGGTAAACTGGTTTACAGACATTACACTGCCTACTTGAGTCACTTAAAACCAAATAGAAGCATAAGCACAAATGTGTTAAATATGAAACTGAAAGCCAGTTAAAGAAACCTTGATCTTCTTCTTTCTTCCCTCCTCTATCAAGCCATACCTCACTTAAAACATTCAAACACAAAGGTCAGCTTGTCTGAGTAGATTAAGTAGATTACTCACTGCAATGAATGCACTTCAGCAAGTAAAAGCAAGTTATACTTTGCTACAATTAGTCAAGTTGTATTTAAAAAGGCAACACTTTTACAAAGGGAAAAAACAGCAATAGGAGTTAGTGGCCTTGTTTTTGACTGAGTAGCTGTGCTGCGATTCCCATAAAATACAAGAACATCCACATTCAGTTAAGGCTACACTGAAGATACAGCATATTGACTTATTCACTGTGGAGCTGAGAGCAGGGGAGCTTCAGAAGATAAGGCTGGAGCATACAGGCACAGGCAGATGCCACTTTGGCTGAGGAGTAAGTGGCTCTGTGTTTGAACAGCTATGTAGTATATTGTGTTAACACAATTAGTTTTTGATAGTATTCCTATGCAGGTTAAAGTTACTTGATGCAAGAACATTCTCATCCACGTGCAGCTAAGGCTTAAAAGATAAATAACATTGTAGGCACAGTATATACACATTAAGACTAGGGATGCACTGATCTGACTTTTTTTTCCTTCAGAATCGCTGATAGCGAGTAGGAATAAGACACCAATGTTAAATTATTAAGCTGATTTCTCACACTGAGGAAAGGATGGGGAATCACTGTTTTATATGTAAAGTCACATCAGGATCGACTTAAAAATTGTATTTAAGTATATGTATATATGTATAATGTAACTAACCAAATTTGCGTGGACTTGTTTCATTTCAGTCTCCACCGCGTTTTCTCTCTCTCTCCTCTGCTTTACACTGTGCGTCCCAGCCCCCACACACACAAACACACACAAAGCAGAGGAGACAGACAGGCGAAGTGAAGATAACATTAACCGAGTTGACAACAACTGCAATAAACGTAGTCTCCTTATAGCAAAATTTACATGCACATAGAAATAAACAGAGAAATACACAGATCTGAAATGAATAGTTTACCCCATTGCCGCAGATTACCCAATCCAGCTATTTGTGTCAGCTAAAGGTACGATATCTGATATAAGTATCGAATCTGTGCATCCCAGTTTAAAGATTTAAAATTACCTTAAGTATTTACACTGGTAGGATCTTCAGTAGTTATTCCATAGTTTCTAGTAGTCATACTTTAACTGTTTAAAAAATACAATCAAATGTGATACTACCTGCATTACACTGATAGTACCCGTAACATACTGATATTATTCTGTTTTAATATGATTGTCATCACACTCAGATTCACACTTTGGTCAGATTATGTGCTGAATGGTGTATAAGACAGGTTTTGTTCTCCATTTTGAGTGCATTTGTTCATGTTTATGTAAATCAGACTGGGTTAGCAGGTAGAGCCACCCTGGCCTTTTCAATAGCTGTTTGTGTGCAGGACTGCCATTCAGGTGTTTCTGCAAGAAGAGCTGCAGCAATGTTGTTGCACAGAGCTGAGTCTGTACTGGGGTCTGTGACAGTGCTGGCCTGTTCAGTGGGGTGGCGAGGCAATGCTGGAGGGGGGAATGATGGTGACTGGAGGATGTCCACATAGCGCTGGCTAGGCTTGGTTTCCCTCTGCAGCACTTTTCTCAGCAGGGGTTTCAACAGCCCGACGGTCAGCTGGCTGCTGTGGGAGTTTGCAAAAGGAGCAGGAGTAGAAGAGGCTGAACTAGACACGAGGAAAGAAGAGGAGTGGGAGGGAGGTTTGGGAGAGGGGAGGTTTTTCAGAACCAAGTTCAGGATGGTGGTGACAGTGAAGTCCTCAGGGCACAATGTCCACAGCAGGTCCAGGTAGGGATCCAGGTCTCTGTGTTGGGCCACTTCACACAGCAAAGTAGTGAAAATCTCCTTGTTGAGCAGCGGACTCTGTTTACAGAACTTGTGGGCCACCTGGGTGACCCGCTCCCACTGCTGCTTGCTCATGAGGATCCGCAGAGCCTGTAGGATGGCATTGGGTCGCCCACTCACCAGCAGCAGCTCCACCTCGAGGTCCTGTTGCTGGTCTCTGTCTGGGTGTAAGCTGGATAAGAGGCACAGTGCTCGTTTATAGAGTGGCACGTTACTTTCCGTGCCCTCCCCTCCTCTCCCACTGGACAAGCCCCAAGAGGAAGAGGCCAGGCTCAGGCCTAACCCTGTTGAGCCTTGCTGCTTCTGGGCAAGCTCGAGGAACCTGGGCAGCCAGCTGGGCTGGAAGTGAAAAACTGACCGGCAGAGTAGCTCAAACACAGGCAGGGGAGCTGAGGAAGTGGAGCTTGTAGATTTGGCTTTACAGTTAGTAAAGTAATCTCCTTTAAGGCCGTGATTGTGTTTTGGTCCCCCGTTTGTAAATGCGAGGGAGGCTGTGGGGCTGGATGAAAGACCAGCACTGAAGACAGTTTTCCACACATCTGGGGAAGCCCTGCTGGACAGAGATCCCTCACCATTGTAGTGTAGCTGTAGAGCAGCCTGCACTGCCTTCCACGCCTGGCAGGGGAAGATGCTGAAGATGGAGTTGAGATACAGCAGAGCCTCTTTATCCAGCTCAGAAGATGACAGCAGCCTCAATACTTCTTTCTCAACTAGACTGTCACACACTGCCTCCACCTCTTTAACACTTCCCCTCACTAAACTCCCCTTCACCTCCTCCAGTGAAACCAGAACTTTAAGCTCAGCCTCAAGAGAGCCCATTAGCTTGTCTTGCCCTGCCATACATCCACCTCCTCCAATCTGGGACAGCTGTACTCCCTTTTGCTTCAACCCTGTGCTGAGGTAACTGAAGAGTATGGAGGCTAAAGAGATGGGAGCCTGGAATCTCCCCCCTTTCTTCAGCGAGTCCACGGTGAGCGGGGTGCTGCTCAGGCTCCTCTGCTGGTAGTATTTACAGGCCTCTTCAAAGACAGCTTCTACCAGGAGGGCTCCAGGATGAAAACTCCCCATTGTACTGAAACCAGGTGGTTTCATTCGCGAGTTGCAGTCTCTGGATTCCATCTCCCTGCTCACCACTATAAAAAGTCCAGTTTCTGAGAGCAGGTGAGGTGTACATCTGTCAGCCCTGTTTAGATATAATAACCCCTCTCTCTTCAGCACAATCTTTTCCAGCTCTCTGCCGCAGTTCAAGTCTATCAGATGCAGATTCTGCTCTATCATTAGTGCCAGGGTGTCCTCATAAATACATAGGCTGGTGTGAGTGCTGTAATCTACCAAACAGTTCTCTTCTAGTTTGTACACCTGCTGCAGGACCCCGTCTTTCTGCAGAAGACAGAGCCATCCTGTGCTGAGCAGCAGAAGCAGGCCTCCACAGCCTGTGGGTGAGACGGACTGGATCTCAGGTGGTTCAAGAGGAGATAAATATCCCAAGCAATCGATTACCAGCTTCTTAAAGTCAGACTCCTTAGCTGAAAGCTTTTTGAGGGGGGTGTTTTTACATGTGGCGCTGACTGTGAAGGAGTCATGGCGAGGGGACCACGAGAGAAAGAATTTGGAGATGTTCAACAGCGGCTTCACCTTCAAGTCAGGAAGAAGGTGCACATATTCCCCTGAGCTGATCACAGTGAAGTTAGGATTATTGTGGAGGGCAATTTTCACCCCTCCCAAGATGACAGCCGTTTCTTTCACCTCAATGTCACGTCTGCAAACACAGTATCTTAAATTATTCCTTGTGGCGCTGAGGGCAGGGGAGCTTTCTGACTGCGGCCGCTCCTCACACCAGATGATAAGATTAGAACAAGCACAGACAGACGCCACTCTGGCCCGGGGACTGTTGCACAAATCTGATGTTTGCAGGATTTGCCAGCCAGGCTTGGACTCCTGGAATTTCCAAAACTCAGCTGTTCCATTCTCATAAACCACCGCCACAACTGCCGTACCACTGCTGCTACTATGATGCTCCAGATATAAAATATCCACGATGGGCACGGTTCGTGTTGAACACAAATCCAACTTCTTCTGGTTCAGGGCCAGCTGGGGTCTTTCATACTTGTCAAAAGTCACAAGACTGACCTTAGGCTTGCTGAGGATGACATGGATGTGACGCCCATCTGGGCTCACGCGAACACTGTTTTTGTGCTCGTTGTTACTCAGACCGAGTATCTCAGTCAGCTCTTTACCGTCAGAGTAGTCCCCGAAATCTGACAGCTGCTCCAAGACCAACCGCGCCATATTTCACCGCTCGTAAATACTTTGCCACAACGTATTAACTAGCCTGCTAGCTTGTGTGGCACATAATCTGACTTCAGGGTCCGGAGTAGCTAACTGAATGGCATCCCGTTAGGTCCTTTGGGAGACTTCATCCTTAAGGTCCGTGCGGACGGATACATTCTCCGTCAGCCTTCGACTCCGGTAACCCCATGTCTTTAACCGAAAGCGAAGGTAAACTGTTAGCTAACAGTGACCACTGAATACGTTTTAATCGAGAAAGGCACTCTAGTCATTCCGCTGCTACGCTAGCACTCCCCTGACATCACGGGATTGTCAATTTCCGGATACCCAGGATGTTTTACATAAGAGGAGGAGCTGAACTAAAGCGCGACCGCCGGCAAAGATTGTGTGCAGCCGGAGAGAAGAACAACTGCCAGCGCACACTGGTGTTCAGTCAGACATTTAAAATAGTTTGTAGTCAAAACATAATCAACTTGAATCAGTACTTTAATCCCTGTACACTTGAAATCAACATATCAGGGCAGCAAAATGTAAGTAGTTCCAGTACACAAGTTTGGAAACTCTTCGGCAGCATTACACATAACAGTTGATTAAACTTTTTAGCATTTGTTGCATGTGAAGGTCGGGCCATAAACAAATAAAAACTAACAAAAACCGTCGTGATATCTTCTTCCTATGCTTTGCATGGGACCACTGAGTTTTAAATACTTGTAAGGACCATATAAGCTGAATCTCCTGGAGACTGTGAATGATAAGATGTGCTTGTTTACAGACAGTTTTCTCTTCAGTTTTCTAAAGGCCCCCCGCACCATCTTTATTTTCTCAGTATTTTTGTCCTTTGCTGGTGTTAAAATGACCTGCTGTGATGTCTGAGTAAATGTGCTTCAGCTGCAAAGACTTGAAATAGAGATATTTGATCGTTATCATAGATAGATAGATGGTCTAGTGGTGGTCTCTTTCATACATTGGCGTGGCTTTTTCCTCAAATACATATTGTCTCTGGTTATTGTGATTGAGCAGTGTGCTTTTTGTTGTGAAAGCATGGCTCCAAAACTGTGCACTAGTATCAAGTACACTTAATTTTAATAGGCTTTTGCACAGTTCATTCTGTGGTGTGCTTTTATTTTAACTAGTGAATGATTTTCTATCTTTTGTTGTTTGTCAATATGATTTGCCAGTACATCCATTCAGGTGTCTGCCCCAATGGCAAAACACTAGAGTGTGGAACTTCACCCAAGACAATACCCGTTCAGTACTGGGGTGCATTCGGACAATGTTTAGTTTGGCCTGAAGTGTCATATTGATCAAGAAACTGCTTGGTAGCTGACTTCAACCTCTACCTTTCTAAGGTTGAGCAAACAAAAAGGACATGTCACGTTGGGAATCAATAGTTCCACAAGAGACTTGGTGGTAGAAGTACAACTTCCTGTGGAAAGAAAGCATTTTAAAACTTTATTTTTGCATCAAAGTCTGCAAACATTTTAAGCGTGTTTTTAGCAGCTTTGACTGGTGATTCTGTGCATGCAGTTAGAATAACCCAGTGTATCCTGAAATTATATGCAGATGCAGAGCATCGAGAGAAATCCGAGCAAGGAATATGTTCAATTATGGTGGTGCTGGAAACGGCTTGAACACATTATCTATCCAAACACAAATGAGGAACTAATGCTTTTCTACTTTGACAGCATGCTTAAAAGGTTGTTTTTAAACCTCAAACAGTGTAACTATGGAAACCAGTGTACCTCCACAGATTTGGTGGCATGAGTCCATTGTAACTGGCACAAACTGAGAAACGGCTCCAGTACATCCTTATTCATTTTGGCAAAAGGGTGTGAAGAGCAACTGGTGGCCAATAATAACCTCAGCAGAGTAAATACCAACCTGAGAAAGTGACTCACTTAAATCAGCTTCTGAAGGGAGAGTCAGCTTCTCGAATACCACAGATGTGGTTGCAGGAGGATTTGAAAGGTGAGGTTGGTCAGGCTTAGTGTCTGTAAACAAAGAGGTATTTCAAAACCCGCTAACATAGCACACAAAGGTAAGAAAACTTATTTGGCGTGGATAGAAAATACAGTTTATTACACTAGGAGTGAAAGGCTCAGTGGTGACTCAGTGGAGAGGCCATGCTTATTGCTTTAACAAATTTTAGGAGCTTTCAAGTCAGCCCACTCTGAAGCTGTGCTGAAGATTCTAAGGCAATGTCTAGATATTTTAATTAATAAGGCCTATTTATTCTTGGAAGCATTTAGCAAGTAAAACAAATCTGGGAAGGTGTTAATTACAATCATTAATTGTCCTTTGCTGTTCAAGCAGCACTAAATGTGGCTACTTTTATTTTTATAAATTAGTCATGTATCCCACAGAGTCCTTTTCTCTCCCTTATACACACCCTTGAGTGAAATCTCACTATTGTGATCAAATGAGGGCACCGATGATAAAATTAAGGCTTGTTTAGCTTGCTTGTGTTTGATAATATTAACCGAATTAGCAGGAAACCTTGTGATACCAATAACATAATTAAATCATGTTGAAACCTCCACTGCCTTTCTCTAACTTGAGTTATCTGTTGCACAAGCATAATGTTGGCAAATGATGAGAATTGTGTTTATGAAAGTTAGTCTTTGCTAAATTTTAATCATTGGATCAAAATTTTTCTTCTGGCATGTCTATAGGTTCACCTCACATCCAGGAGGAGGCAGTATTGATCTTCACTCACTGCACTTGGGTGATTTGAAAGCTCAGAGTGCAAAATGATGAAAGAAAATATCTGAAAAGTGCTCACTGAGGTTTAGTTTAATATGGACGATGATTTCTTACTGTTGCTGTTTTCCTGAGTGAACAGATGCCTTGAATCATACACCAAAGCACAACAGACAACACTCGCTCTGTCTTTCAATTAGTATCACATGTCTATACAGAGCCAGCATCACAAGGCTGATGTCTTCTCTCATCCGCAGTTAACTGAACTTGTCCGTTAAATCTCATGACTTTTATTGTTTCTGTTTTACTCGACTGCATCTGGGCAGTGCAAGACGTCCAGTAAAATCCACAGTAATCCTGCTTTGGCTGGACGAAAGGCATTTTTCATTCATTTTCCACCTACGTTTGATCAGCTAGGGGATCCAAAGTACTCATGTTTTGGTCATAAAAGCTGCATCCTTAGACCTTACTCAGATTCACATATTTTCTTTTCTTAATTCTTCTGTTAGTGTCTGAAAGTATGAGGTGACACAGTTTGAGGAAAAGTGTGATATTTGGTTTTACTTCTAAATGACCTAGCTGAACAGTAACTCAGGGTTGCCCTTTCAAAGCGGCGGCCTTTCTTGCTTTCAGCTCTTATAGGCTGCTTCTGCTGTGCCAGAAACCACTTTAAAGGAGGCTACCCATTCATAGTAGTGTGTGCCCATGTATTTATGTGCTATTATGTCTCTGTGTCATTGCTGATAAAGTATATGGATGCACTATGTTATTGGAACAGTATATTTAAGCCTAGTGGCCTACAGACAGGCTTGCCTTGGACAAAAAAAAAAAAAAGCACCTTCTATTAGAGAGTGTGTTTAGTCTGCTGTGCCTGTAGACAGGAAGATAAAGTGCTTGTCTGGAGATGCAAAGGGGGCTGGATGCAGAGGAGATTTCCTTTTTGAGTTATAAGGCACAGAAAAGAAAACCAGTGGCTACAAATGTTTGCTGCTCAGGGTACAGAAGATGCCTGTCAGCTTTATCAGTGTAGATTTGGTTTAATTTGAGCACGATTTCAAAGTGAAAATTGTCTGTGCAGGAGACATATTTCTCAGCCTGTTTGGGCTTTGAGTGAGATGCTACTTCCCTGCATCTGTGTCAAATGAAAGTTGCAGCTGTCAGTCTCCTGTCTGCTGTGAAAACACACAGATATTACTGTCAGTTTGCACTCACTGTTGAAAAGCTGTCATGTGTGCTGCCTCTCCCTCTTTGGTTACCTTCATTGGGGAATTTTGTCTTGAGCTTCAAGGGTCTCTCACTGACTCACCTCTGCACTGACATACAGTTGTATTGTAGGAGATGAAGTTGTCCATCATTTTTTAATACTCTTTTATACTCATACAAGTGAAAATCAAGAATAAAGGGCTCTAAATGCTGCTTGTCTTGTAGGATTGTGCAGAATATTTACCAAGAAGCTCAAAAGGAAAGATTTTGGTGGTATTACTGAAAAATTTAAGGTTTTAATGGATTTGGACAACCAGAAAAATTTAATAACCACTATAAATTTGTATGAAAAATGTTCCTCATCTGGATCTTTTAATAGTTGAAATTAATTCAGTGGCTTGAAAAGTAAATCTTTTTCTCTCCAGATCTTATTTCCCCAACACTGTCCTTTAAATTCTACATAATTTCTGCAGGATTACATTCAAACATCCAAGCACTTCCCAGCAGTGTCTTTATATTAGTGGCGGTGTTTTCTTCTTCTTCTTCTTCTTCGTCTTCTTCGTGCTCCCTTTATGGGTCACCGGAGCGAATCATCTGCCTCCATCTCACCCTATCCCTTGCATCCTCCTCTGTCACACCAACCCTCTGCATGTCCTCCTTCACTACATCCATGAACCTTCTCTGTTGTCTTCCTCTTTTCCTCCTGCCTGGCAGCTCCATCTTCAGCATCCTTTGTCCAATATATCCACTATCCCTCCTCTGTGCATGTCCAAACCACTTCAGCCTTGTCTCTCTAACTTTGGCTCCAAACTGTTCAACCTGAGCTGTCCCTCTGATGTATGCATTTTTAATCCTGTCCCTCCTGGTCACTCCTAATGAAAATCTTGGCATCTTCAACTCTGCCACGTCCATCTTCACCTCCTGTCTTTTTGTCAGTGCCATAATAGTGACTGTGTAGTTAATTTGAAGGAACACACAGAGCAGCAATTCATGACTTGCTAGACAGAAGAGATGATATGGACAGGGAGAAGCTGACTGTATCTTCAGCTCAGATGACTTACCTGTGACAAGCTGGATGAGACACTTATTCTGGAAATGTTTATTAGCCTTGATTGTGGCATGATGGAGGAAATTGATCTTAGTGAAATCCATGAAATGAAACTTTTGATGTTCTTGAAATGAACTCCACGAAGAGGTCACGGCAGTGCTGACATGTCTGTAGCATCGTTGCTCATAAGAGACACCCCGTCTCATTGGCTGATTAGATAACAGACCATTTACAATTGGCTGTCCCTCCACATTTAGCTGCGGCTCTTATCTCAATGATCCATACCCCGACTCTGAGCAGCAGTAGCATTAGCTCTCACATCGCACTATTAATCGGATTCATGGCCCTTGGCTCATTGCGGGATGTGCTTGTGTTTTGGGAACCATTTTCCTCTTGCTTTTCTCTTATCTCTGCATCTTGTCTTCATAAATATCACACAAAATAACACTTGCGTCGTCGGCTGCAGTACCATCTGTGTCCACAGATTGGCAGCATGTGTATTGCTGGTACAGTAGCTGAGGTTGGTCATGATAGGATAAAAGAAGGTCATGCCATCACTACGCTTACACAGAGCACTGACTGAACTGTATAAGTGTATCTAAAGGGCTTAGAGTATATATACTCTGCCATCAGATCCTCCTTCAGTCTGGGATTGTGACAAGAGTGCTTACGAGCCAATAACATAACTCCATTTTCTCTGTGTTTTATAGCTATAGGAACAGGTGTGAGTCACTGTGCTTGCTGCTGCTTTGAGTGCACAAAGTCTCACTGGAGCTAAAGATCAAAGAACAGGATTCGGTCTCGTCCTCCTTGATTTCCTGTTCATTTCACCTCACTGCCTCTTCATTAATCAGTCTGGAATTATATCAAGGTCTCTCTCAACCTCTGGTATTTATGCTCTCTCTTTCCCCTTCAGCTTCAGCTTCTGCTTGTCTTTCCCTCTGCTTCCATCTCTGTCCAAGGATCAGATATAATTGCTCTTGAGATAAACCCTCCGATGCAATTTCTTCTTTTTGTCTCTCAAAAACATCCGCCTCGCCCCTGCAACATCGAACACTCAAACGGGTATCAGTCTAGCCTTTGATCACACAGATCTTCTCCCCAGTGTTGGCCTAATTTAACAGGTTCTGTATCCACAAAATCTTGATGCTGTAACTTAAAAGACCTTCACCTTTGCTACTGTCTGACGTAATTTGACAACATGTCAGCATGATCTGACTCCCCTAACCCAACATGTGTTTGTATGTGTGTGAAAGGTGTGCATGTTGAGCATGCTGCCACTGGTTTTCTCTTAAGTGTGCCCCACTTGAATGAAGGGAAAAACAAAACCTGTAATGAGCCTGTACGTGATGAGGGCCTCAGACGATGAGCTGTGAAATTATAATGCTTTGCTTCGTCATTAGAACTCGGTGGCATTTTAAATTGTCTGTGCGTGCTTTCGGCAATTTCCTTTATGTGCCTGTAATCTTTTATAGGTGGTAATAATGGCCCAGACAGAGAAGCGTTACCAACAACATCTGTTTTCGTGCACTTTCAGACATGTCTCCCTTCTCTACCCCCCCAATCTCTTTTTGCTTCTCTTGTTAATTGAACTGTACGTTCTGCTTTTAGACATCTGCATAATGCACCGTTTTCTTCCTCATCCAGCAAACTGCCAGACAGCTGCCGTCAGATCAGACTCAACGTGTAAATGAAGAATTTGGGTTTGCTTGGTAAACTCGCCAAGATGTCTTTTGTTAATTGCATTTAAAATTGCTTTAACTAAGTCCTAATCCGTGTCATACAACTCTGTTTTACTTCAATAGTTTTCACCTACTCTTTCCTATTAATGATAATAACACTGTACTCACCAAGTTAGCTTCACATTTTTCTGATTGTAACAAAGTTGCTCAAAATAGCCAGAGATATTATTGGCAGAGAAAAAACAACAAAGATGGACGTTGTAACATACTTGTTACAGTCTCCTTTACATGTAGAGTGTTACGAACATTTTGGGCTCTCCCAGTTTCAATCTTACCTGCAACTAAAACAGTTTAGATAATGTGGCTAAACAGTTGGGATGTTAACATGCTAACTGTCTCACTGTTTGTGGGGTCTGGCTCCTAGAGCTCAGCAACCTCTTTTATGAGTAGAATAAACTAGAATTATGCTTTAATGGAGAGGGGACATAGGGTTAAAACTTCTGACAGCAGAATGCGCTGGCCGTACTCAAGCGTGGTAATGAGCATTACCAGCTTAGGCATGCTTTACTGTGGCTTCCTGTGGAGGGAAAGAAGTCATATTTCTCCTTTGAGCAATATCGCATCATTCCTCCCTCACTCCTCTGACAATGCATGAATTCATCCTAAAAAATAACCATACTTCATTCAAATTATAGTCGTGAGACTGTGAGTGACAGCCTCCCAATTTTCCTTTTGACCCGCAGGGACTTGAAAATCTGGTATGCAGGCGGGGGGTACTTTGGGTCCACCTTTTTGGTAGAAGGATTGGTGTTATTTTAGCCACTTCATCTAACTACTTAAACATCTGGTGTCTGCTTCCTGTTAGAATTAGGGTCAGAGAGTTGGGTCAACATGGGGAATGGAGTTAGGTCCATACATTTTTGAACAGTGACACATTCTTTTGTAATTTTGTCTCTCTACACCTCCACAATGGATTTTAAATCAAACCATCTAGATTGAAGTGCAGACTTTCAGCAAGTCTTTAACAAAAGTATTGCATTAACTGTTTAGAAATTACTCAGATTTTTATATACAGTCCCAGATTTTTAGAGGCTCAAAAGTGTTTGGGCAAACTAATTTAATTTTAAATATAAGGATTGTTTTATTATTTTAATAATAAAAATTCTTTGCAGTCAATGACTGCCCGAAGTCTAGAACCCAGAGACATCACCACATGCTGTGTTTCCTCCCTTGAGATGCTCGGCTTTATTACAGCTGCCTTCAGTTGTTGCTTGTTTGTGGGTCTTTCTGCATTCATTTTAGTATTTAATAACTGAAAAGCATGCTCTATTGGATTGAGATCAGGTGACTGACTTGGCCATTGAAGAATATCCCATTTCCTTGCTTTTGCAGTATGCTTTGGGTCATTATTCATTTGCACTGTGGAATGCTGTCCGATTGGTTTGGCAGAATTTGGCTGAATCTGAGCAGAGAGTATAGCTCTGTGCACTTCAGAATTCATCCTGCTACTTCTATCAGCAGTCATCATCAATAAATGCTAGTGGCCGGTTCCACTGGCAGTCATACATGCCTGTGCCATAACATTGCCTCCACCATGTTTGACAGATAATGTGATATGCTTTGTATTATGAGCTGTTTCTCTCCTTCTTCATGCTTTTCTTTTCCCATCATTTTGGTACCAACCAAGTTAATCTTGGTTTCATCTGTCCAATTAATTTTTTCCAGAACTGTGCAGGCTCTTTTCGATGTTTTCTGGCAAAGTCTAATCTGGTCTTCTTGTTCTTGAGTGTAACCAGTGGTTTGCACCTTGTTGTAAACTCTCTGTATTTCCATTAATGAAGGTGGCTCTTGATTGTAGACTTTGATAATGATACGCCTACCTACTCAAGAGTGTTCTCGACTTGGTTAGATGTTGTGAAGCTGTTTTTCTTAACCAAGAAAACAATTCTGTGATCATCCACTGTAGTTGTCTTCTGTAGTCTTTCAGGCCTTTTGGTGTTGCTGAGGTGGTCAGTGCATTCCTTCTTTTTAGGTATGTACCAGATTGGTGGCCACTCCTGAAGTTTTTTTTTTTCTCAAGTTTAGGTTTATTTTAGTTTTACAGCCTAATGACGGTCTCCTTCAGTTGCGTCAGTATCTGTTCGGACCCCTTATTGGGAGTTCCAGCGAACAGCTACCAAATGCAAGTTCAACATTTGGAATTAACTCCCGATCTTTTATCTGCTTAATTTGTCATGAAATAACAAGGGAACAGGTCTCACCTGGCCATGGAACTGCTTGTCAGTCAATTGTGTTTTTTAATTGGGTCAGTCAATTAAAAATGGCTGTAATTCCCCAACAGTTACTTTTGTAAAAGCCCTTAAATTAAATCTGAAAGTCTGCACTTCAATCACATATTGATTGTTTGATTTAAAATCCACTGTGGTGGTGTACAGATGCAAAATTACAAATATTTTCCACTACTATTACCCAATACTTATCAACCTAACTGTAGCTGCAGAAGAACCGGTGTTGTGTAATCATACCTTAAGCTTCCTTGCAGGTCAGATTCTAGAGACAAATAAAAAATAGTCTTTCTATGGGTTTGTTTGTACTGTATGTGAGTACAGTGTAGTGTAGTTTAAGCTTACAACAGTGTAGTTTGTATAGGGAAAGATCATAAGTAACAAAACTGGATAGTGAACTACATTTGCTGCTTGTGCTGGCTCCACAGGGGATACATGTATGCAACCAGTGTGGATGTTCTAGAGATGCTTTTTAATCAGTCATTTACGACATGTTTTAAGATAACTGCTGTGGGCTGCCATTTAAAGTCTGTGGATTTTAAAGTAAAGCTAAAAGCACCACTGCAAGAGCTTTACATTATGATCACCATTACCGACAAAAAGTATTTTCCTCTTAAAAATAGAAGTGAAAATGGAAATTGCTGTTATACTGGAGCTCCAAAAAAATCACATTCAAGGGTCATTTGGATACATCCCAGTGTTGAGATTGCTCCTGTACAATACATTAAATATGCATACCATAAATAAAGATAAATCAGTATTTTTCAGTGACAGTAGACATGACACTTTGCATTATCTTCCCTGTATACTTGTGCATGCCTGTATGTGACCTGAACACTCTCATGCATGGATGGTGGAAAGAATACGGATATGTATGGCCACACTCTGCACATTACAGCCTCTTTGAGTTATTTGCTGTGTGGCTGCATCTCATGAGGAAATGGCTTTGACACTGTTGGCCTTTGCTTGATAAATTAGGTCCCTGGGTAGACATTCAACATTACACTGCACATTCATTATGACTTAACCACAGGCCATATAGAAAGAAAAGTGCTATATGACCACGCATTAGGTGGGCATTGTCAGAAACATTATGTGCCACAAAAGTTACTTCGAGTGTTTGAAAAAAGCTTTTCACCAGTCAACAACACCCAGCAATAACAATATTTATATTCACTTCACATGTATAGGTTACCCGTATACAGGCTGTTTCGTCTTAATTGGCTTCCATCAGTAGACACTGCAAAATCTAGAGACCTTGGGAGTAAAGAGGAATGAGTTCAGAGATGCAGCACACCTCTTAATTGGGAGAAGGTGCCCCTCAGGGGACAGAAGAGATAGGTGGAGAGTTTCACTAAGGATATAATTATTTCCTGTGGGCAGCAGAGAAGCCAGGAGCAGACCTGATCATGTAGGGGTTAAAGGCAGAGAGAAAGAGGAGGGAGGGATCAGGGGATGAAGAAGGCAGCTACCTTGAGACTCATTTGTGGAGAGAAAGGGATGCCGAACACTCTTGGACCTCAATCAATGTCTGTCTCCTCCTCCCTCCTGCCTCTTTCTGTCAGCGTGTTGCCTCTTTAGTTTTGCTTCTGAACTTTTAGCCTGTGGAGCTTTGGGTGAGAAGAAACCATCTCAACCTGTGTCCTGATTTTATTCTTTAACATTTCCAAAGCGTGTAATTCAAGCCCTATCTCTCTGGTAGGGCTGGGTATCATACCTAAGTGCTGTGTTAGTACTGACTGAGACAGTTTTTTTTTTTTTTTTTTTTTTTTTTTTATTTTTTTCTTTTTTATTTTTTAAAAAAATTTTTTTTTTTATTTTTTAAAA
>VUQI01020083.1:43902-59331 GCA_015106735.1 Paratilapia polleni | reverse complement strand
TTTACTCTTTGGTGCAGTTGAGGATGTTGTACTGTTCTTTCTTTGGAAATTTTTGTGCTTAATTTGTTTTTTGCTGATTTTTGGTTTATTTTTTGGCGGTCTGGGAACAGACACAGTCTCTACAGGGATGGGGTTTTGGGGGGGTGGCAGGAGGAGAGAAGCTGTAGAGAAGCGTGTAAGACTGCAACTCTGCTTCCTGGTCCCAACTCTGGATAGTCACATTTTGGGGGGTTTAATAAATTCGGCCATATTTCTAGAAATGAGAGCTGCTCCATCCAAAGTGGGATGGATGCCGTCTCTCCTAATAAGACCAGGTTTTCCCCAGAAAGTTTCCCAATTATCTATGAAGCCCACCTTGTTTTCTGGACACCACTCAGACAGCCAGCAATTCAGAGAGAACATGCGGCTAAACATGTCACTCCTGGTCCGATTAGGGAGGGGACCAGAGAAAACTACAGAGTCCGACATTGTTTTGGCAAAATTACACACCGACTCAATATCTTGTTTATAAATTACATACTAAGGACGAGTAATGCTTTCTAAATGATGAATTAAGCATTTACTAATGCCTTACTAATGGTTAATAGTGTGTAGTTATTATAAAGTGCTACCCAAATCTGGTTACTTGCAAGAGTGAAGCCATTTCTCTGCTTCAGAGACTTCGAAAAAGTTATCGATGTCTTCATTTCATCTCGACTTGACAATTGTAATAGCCTCCATTCAGGTGTCCATCTGTCATTACTTGGCTGATTGCAGCTGGTCCAAAACACTGCAGCTCCTTCTCTTAACCGGCACACACAAGTGAGACCAGGTATCACCTATATCGGCTTCTTCTTGCAGTATCTGCTGCTAAGCTCTACAACCAACTGCCTCTTCACATCACGATCCCCCCAACATTAGGCACTTTTAAAACCTGCTTGAAAACCCACTTTTATTCTTTGGCTTTTAAACCACCATTTCATTTATGTTGTTTTTACTTTTTTATTCTACTCTTTTAGCTGTACAGCGCTTTGTGCAACAGCTGCTGATTTTTTAAATGTGCTGTATAAATAAATCTGTAACAAATTAATCTTAGTGACCTAAAGCATCCTTTTGTGTGCACCTAAAGTGCAGCAAAACATTTTTATTTGCTGTTTTAGAAGACAACAGGAGCAACTTACTTAAGAATGTCTGCTTATAGATTTACACAGTAAATAGATTTAGAGTAAATAATAATCAATCAATAATCAAATGATGCTTATTGTTTTCTAGGTGATTATAATGCCAAAAAGTGTTCAAATAATTTGTTTTACTCTAGACAAAATAGAAGATGGAAAAACCTTTAATTGACTGTGTAGACCATTAGGCCACCATTAGGCCTATGTCTGTCTGTGACTCATATAGGGACATTACATTTTGGCTTTTCTGTGCCTTATACTTTCACCACATTCTGATCAGTAGTGTTTTCTACTTTGTTAAGCAATGTTGACTTTATTATGTTATGCTGTAAAATAGTCAACAAATAGTGTGCTTTAGAGAGTTAAGAAATAAAAGTGTTTTGTGTGTTGATTGTAAGAGAAACTCCAAAACTCACTAATCTAAATGATGTGAATCCAGCATGCAATGATTTTCAGTTACTACTAGTTTATCATTTTAAAGACAACACTGCGCCGCATCATATTTGCTTCATGAAATCTAACACTTGTTCTTTACTATTTTTAGGTTGCTGATTTCAAAAATAACATCCACATTGCTCTATCACATTACATTTTTTCCACAAGTGGCAATTGTAAACATGATCCAGATGTTTTTGCTGTATCTGTGGATGCTTCACTACATCCAAACAGCGACAAAACATAACAGATTCTGTGAAAAAGGCACACTTTGCTTATTTTGGTATGAAACTGGGTGACCAAGACAAGCCATGGGCACCTCATTCAGTTTGCTGGGTGTGTGTCAAAAACCTCCGACCATGGACTAAGGGAAAGACAAAGAGCTTGAGTTTTGGTATTCCAGTGGTATGAAGGAAGCCACAGAATCACTCTGATGACTGCTATTTCTGTTTAGTCAATATTTCTGGATACAGAAAAACTAAATCATCTATCAGTTACCCTAACCTGCCATCAGCAATGAGACCTGTACCACATTCAGATGAAATACCACCTCCCATTTTTACCATCTTAGTTGATGAGAGAGATGAGTCTGATGATGTTTTGTCTCCAGATGCACAACATTCTAGTGATGAGGACTTTGACTTAGTACGAGATTTGGATCTGCTAAAGGAAGCAGCTGAGTTGCTTGGGTCTTGGCTCAGTTCCTGGCTTCAGGAACCAAATTTTCTTTTTATAGGCATCGTGAGAAGGATCTTACCCCATTCTTTGAAATGGATGATGACTTTGTCTGTTGTGTTGATGCTGAAGGTCTTTTGGGTGCAATGGGTTGTGAGTATGATGCAGATGAGTGGAGGCTGTTCACTGACAGATCAAAAGCCAGCCTAAAATGTGTCCTACTGCATAATGGCAAATACTTGGCATCGGTGCCAAGTGGTCATTCTGTCCAGTTAAAAGAAACCTATGAAAATATGCAAATTATTTTCGAGAAGATGAAATACAATGAGCACAAATGGACCATATGTGAAAAAAAAAAAAAGGATTTTGTGACAAAACTGTATGTGATTGAATATTTTTATTGTTTTTTGTTTGTTTGTTTTTGTTTGTTTGTTTGTTTGTTTGTGTTTTTTTGAATTATGTAATATCAACTGTTTTCTGGAAAACGGCAGAAATTTTATTTTTTGATGCAGGGCAGTGTAATCTAATGGATGTAGAATAATGAACCATCAGTAATTAGAGTGGTTCCCTGTAAGCAATCCTGTCTACTGCAGAGTGTTAAATCTCATGAAAATGAGGTCTCAGTTGTGCAGCCAAATGGGTTATTGTTGCTCTCACTAGCTTTCCCTTGGTAGATGAAATTACTGATGGTAGAACAACTCTGGAAACTTTACCAAGCAAAAGGAGAAAAGGGCCAGAGGATGCAAAGAATGTGAAGCCATCAAGAGTAAACTTTCAAAAAGCATTCACTAGTTGAAGTGTGATCGTGGACTTGAGAGATTTCAAAAGCAACATTTAGTTGTCATTCCTATTAGATTAGTAAGAAAAAAAAACATGACAAAAATTAAAATTCAACAGTCTGCATGAAAATCTCTGGGATGTACATCATGATAATTAATGTGCAACCTTACAACCCAGGCTAGCTAGCTGGATAGCCATGTAGCATTTTGCCCTGAGAAACAAAGTAAAGGATTTCAACACTTTATTTATTTACAACAGTACTTAGTTGACCTAGCCCTCTGATGGACTGGTGACCTGTCCAGGGTGTACCACCCCACCTTTCACCCTATGACAGCTGGGGTAGGCGCCAAGCCTCCCCGCGACCCTGAATTGGAAAAGCAGTTAAGAAAATGGATGGATGGGTTAATTCACCTATTCAGAATAAGTTAACCTGGCTTTGATGCTCTAGATAAAATATTCTAAACCAGCAGTTTACAGTTTAGTTCCTTCCTTAGACTGGATAGATGTATAGCCCCCTGCATGAAGTCGTGCTTTGAAGCTTGGAGTTCTTCATTTTGAGGGGTGGATGAGTGAGAAACTGAAGACTCTGTATGCCTATATGGTAGCAACTTGTAATACGCAAGGTATGGCTTCGCTTTTCATACCTGGAAATCTACCTTATATAATACAGGGTGTGTACTTCTCAGGAATACACCTTAATTTGCACTGATGTGAGTGCACATGGCAGGGAAAAAAAGTGCTCTGATTAATGCAAACTAGACACTCTGTCTACCTTACTCCAGATGTGTCACATCAATTCAACAGAAACAGAAGTCAGTGAGGGAGGAAAATCCCCATATATACAGTTACATATACATGCAGCTTTAGCTTACCTAAGCTAAATGTTAGTAGGATTGGCTGAGCTGCAAAAAGATGCTGGGACATGTGATTGGCTGGAGGGAGAGGATGTTGAGATTATGTCACTATTATATTACACTGGTTTGGCAGATTCTTTTTCCAGAAGGGACATGTGAGAAATTTAAGGTTCAATGGTTTTACTCAAGGACACGCTGACATGTGGAGAGGAGGGGTAGGAGGGCCATCCACCTGAGCTACAGCCACCCACATGTCATGTAAAGTGTCATTGTGACATACAAGTGTCATTGGAAAAACACCAAAAGGAAACAGACAATAGGGCATTTTCAGGGGAAAAAAAAATATCTCCATCCATTTTCTCAGGTTGCCAGTTCAACACAGGGCAGGCCAAACCAAATGCCTGCTAACATTTAAATTAAATGAAAACAAATTAGTGATTTCTAAAATAAATCTATCAAAGTAGATGAATTAATGTAAAGATTCAACCTCCTGAATTAAATGAGACTTCTTGATTTTTTAAAAATCTTTTATTTTTTTTGCAGGAAGACACAGCTGGAGACTACCAGAAGGCTTTACTCTACCTGTGTGGTGGGAATGATTAATGCTGTTTTATGATGCGTTTAGCAGCAGTGAATGATGAGCCACCATGCTGCTGCAAGACAAAGCTATACATATGAGATGAGGATATTGATCCAGAGTTCTTCTTTCTGACATTAGCGTGCGCTTTATTGAATTAGTGTGAATTACCTGAGTGTCATTTTGACTTATTTGCAGTATGAATATCATTTACACTGCACTGTTTTTTGATTAATGCCAGACACAAGATACAGTTCTAATTTAGTTCTTTAGTATACAAGCAGTTTGGATTTTAATGTGGAGGATAATGTTTGCTTAAATAATGAAATGTTTAATTTGAAATCTATCTTGTGGCTCTTTTTCTTGTCAAACGTACACACAGTGTTAGCAGATGTTTACCTTATTTGTGCTTGCTTCTCACAGCATGTGTTAAATGCAAGTTTGAAAATACAATACTGCTGCTGAATTATTAAACCCTACATGTTGACAACCCCGCTGCTCTCATTAATTACAAATGAGACTCTGATCCAGGCTCAACGCGCAATGCAGCTGTCAGTGATCAATAAGTAATGGGACACTATTAGATATTTGTCATCTATTGCCTCCATGTCTTTCTGCATGATGAGGCCAAATGTCAGACAAATGGGGTCCTTAGGTCAATAGGTGAGAAATGACTTTGTTTTGCTGGAACGGAACCACAGGGTGGCAGCAGAGTTTCTCATGACAGTGATTGATGAGATAACATCACATATTTTACTTTAAAAATCATTTTCTTTTAGAGTTCACAAATTCAGATGTAACCTATGTTTTTCAACCCTCCTATTTTATTCACACTGTGTAATCTTTCTTATATATTATTGTCATGTTTCCTCACATGCTCTTATAATTCAGCTTCACATATTTAATAACTATGGATCTTCTGGAGCTTCTAAATATGAAGTAAAAGTTCTTGGTTTGTGATATCACAAAAGTAGTTTATTATGCCCATTAGTGAGTGCTTGGATAGTTTTCTTTTCATTCTAGTGAAATGCATAAAATTTGTCAGGATTTGATGACTGTTATTGACTAAATTCAAGCAGGATGATGAATGAAAGATCACACAAGTTTATGCAGCAAGCTTGCTTGCCTAATGTTTTCTCTTACAGAGTTATGTAAATGTTGATCTGTTGCATGTCACTATTCTAGAAACGTATCATTTCTAGATGTGGTTCAGAAACCCTCTATACATTTTTTACAAACGTGTGTCTCCTAGACATTGTTATGTATTCTGAAACCACCTCAAGGTTAAAGTTGCAAACTGTTTTCATGTATAGGCATGCTTTTCCTCAGGGGCTCCCGCTCTCTCTGCAGACATGAGTTCACTCCAATTCATTGCAAAAATGACTGGAAAATTGATGCTGCATCACTCTGTAGTTAAAGTTATTCAGCCAAAGAGAAAATTTCATTTACTTTTCGTTGCAGTTACATTATTGCTTTACAATAAATCTGCTGTTGTTTGTTTACAACACTGTTTTTAAAGCAACTTTAAAGCAAACAGAAGCAGAGGGCAACAGAAATGTCAGTGCAAAACCAGAAAATAGCATAAAGTGTATGACATTACTTCAACCAAAATACAAATACAAATATACAGTACAGTAAATAGGAAGAGAGGGAGACATTAAAATGTAACATATTTAAACATGTAATACTAGACTAAGTTGAAGGGTTTTGATACATGTAGGCTATGTGGCACTCATTCCATTACATAATCAAGTGTAGTATTTAGTGCAGTCCAATAATTTAATGAGGGAAAACCTCCTCAGTTCAGGCATTTTACTTTTAATGTTGCAAACTGGCCAGATTGAACAAAGTTTTATGAAAGGAGGTTAATAAGGAACAAGTCTAGTTCAAGATTCAAAACACAGTAACCTTACATTTAGTATACTTAAAGGAGGAAAACAGGTACCCAAGTGCCATGTAAACTGTAAAAAAAAAAATAACACACACAATTTGTGTATGCAGATCTTTGAACTTAGAGGTGCAAAAGAAGCTCTTTGTTTTAATCACTGTAACTGTCCACAGCTTGGTGATCAATATAGTTAATAAAGTTCTTGCATTGCCGGTGCTTGACTATCATAAATCAGTCATGCTCTGTAGCAGATGGTCATTTCCACAGCAGGAATATGCTGTAAACAAGCCTCCAGTGCCACATTTCATTCTCAAGTTAAAAAATAGTGAAGTGGTATTACTTTCTGCTTTCTGTGGTGTGGCTGTATAATATAATTATCAGTCATTTCTGGTAAGGCTCTGCTCTGCTCTGAGTCACATTACTTTAAAATGGAGTCAGATCCTGAATACAAATTACCTGCAATTTGTGTGTTATCCATCGCATTAAAAACTCAAATCTAAGCTGAATCCTTTTGAAATAATTTGAAATCAAACATTAAAAGGATTGCATTTTATAAACATAGCCACAATATTTTGAATATTTTTTTTCTCTCCTCTCAAAATGTTTTGATGCAAAAAATTTATTTTGCATATTTAGCCTTTACAGTACATCAAATTACTCTTACAAAATCAGTACTCTACTGCATAAGTCCTGCCTGTATTTAGTAATTCATATTGGTTATTATGAAAAATGTTTTTTTCATTTTCTTTTTAAATTGTTACATTTTAAAGAAGTAATCATAATGTATCAGAGTAATTTTTGATAATGTAACACACACCTTTCCACATGTAATCTGGGCTGAGAGTAGTTACATATTTTTTTGTAGTTTATGTATTTCCAGCTACATGTAAATAATTTCTGCTAAACCGTGTCTAACTTGGTTGTTTATTTATCTATATTGTGAAAGTGTGATGTTATAATTTTATCATATAGTTTGTGTAGTACTTAGGTGGATGGTAATATCTTGTTTGTTTGGTCCAGACTGACCACCAACAGCAGACACTCATCAGTCTATTTTCACACTAACAATGCCATTTTGTGGTGTTTATTTTAATTCCCTTCAGTTCTTTGTGATCTTGGCTCTACTCAGTCTAAAGCTCTTTATAAACAAAATGCTCACTCACACACATACAAAGGCATTCATATGAGCTTGTAAACCAGGCTCACATACACACTCTGCCAAATCTCCTTTGTGTCAGTAGTGCTGAAGTGTGTTTTGCCTTACTTTCAGTTTGTTCAAGGCTTACATCTCTCAGCCAATCAGGAGCAGCCGCAGGCAGTCAGACCACCTGTAAGGCCACACTATCCAGTGTCCACTTAGTAGGAACGCTTTTAGCTGTATAACCATTCACATACCATCTAATTAAAAGCAGACACAGAGCAATGTTAACATTTGTTTGGAGTTGTGTTGGAGGCCACCTGATAGATTTATCTTACTAGCTGTTTTGGTCATCACAGACTACAATAACTAGCTGTTCACTGTTTGAGGCTCTTGCACCAAGGCAAAATATGTTTCTGTTGTGGTTCACAAAAAATATTAGAACAATTCTGCTGTTACAATAGTAAAGACATTTAGAACCTGAAAAGTTTGAGCTGGAGGAATTAACTGTGAACATATTCAGTGTTCACAAATATTATTTAAAAAGGAAATGCTCTTTTTGTGTGCACAGTATTGTGCATGTTATCTGGGGTGTGGTCACTTTAAATTACAGGTGAGTGCTGCTAGCTTTTTGCAAGGCCTCACTTCTGCTGATTGGAGTCACTCAACAGGAGTTCTCAAAGGGGTTTGTGGTGCTGGTGCTTTTTGAAGCATTTAATGTAATAATATGAAAAAATAACAAGGCGTGCTTTTCGGTTGTCGGGTTGTTTCAGTCAGTGAAATTCTAGTCCAATTAGCAGGTCTGTGTCTGTGGATACACCCATAAAGATAAACCAAGGTTTTTGGGATTAGCTGCTAACTTACTGTTCCATACTCTTGTCCAAATATGGTCACTTCTAGCTTCATAAAACCAAGATGGTGATATGCATAATGCTAAACTCAAGGCTATAACATGGTAGTCCACAAACTAATTGGTGACATCATGGTGGCTAAATCCATCTGATAATTACTTGTTTATATTTGTTACCACTTTCAAAATGCATGTCCTTGTTTAACCCACTGGAAATTGAGAAGAGGATCATTAGTGCAGCTTTAATAATGCCAACAAGCACATAAAACCTTTAACTGTAAACACAATAATGAATGTGGATACCTATATAAATGTTTAGTGCTATGAATCATAAAGATAATGATAAAACAAAAGTGATAACTAAATGAATAATAAATGATAAAATTATAGTTACAAGGTATAATATGATACCTGAAAATCAGTTTATTTAGCTTTTTTTCTGAAAATGCTCATCTTCATTTCCTGTAATTACTGCACCTACACCACAGGTGTTCCAAAATACCACTGGCAAGAGAAATCCCAGTGCAGCAAAGATACAAAAAAATAAATAAATAAATAATCACTCTTATCTGGGGGCGGCTGTGGCTCAGGAGGTAGCGTGAGTCATCTACTAATCGGAAGGTCAGTGGTTCGATCCCTGGCTCCCCTAGTCTGCATGCCGAAGTATCCTTGGGCAAGATACTGAACCCCACGTTGCTCCCGATGCATTCATCGGAGTGTGAGTGTGTGTGAATGTTAGTAAGCACTTAAGTGTAGATAAAAGTGCTGTATGAATGTATGTGTGACTGGGTGAATGTGGCCTGTAGTTAAAGTGCTTTGAGTACACAAAACTGAGTAGAAAAGCGCTATATAAGTACCAGTCCATTTACCATCTGAAAGCTTTTATGCAAACCATGCCACAGCATAAACAATAAATGTGTGACCCCTGTTTGTTCACTCACTGAGATATAGAGATCAGTGCTGGAAAGCAATTAATTTTTGTATCTTTTCTTTAGACGCTGTCACTATACTGAAAGCACAGAACCTGAACAGGTGGCAGTTATGTGCTTTCTGAAATGGGTCAGGGTTAAAGCAGACATATTGTTGGTCAGAATAATGATCGCATATTGGACTACAAAACAACTTCAGTGCAATTTTGCAGCATTACAGGGTTCCCAGTATCATTTTCCATGGTTTGATTGCATTTAAAATGACACTTGGCGCCTATGTAACATCCATTTCATCAGCATTAAATTCTGCATTTGGAAGTTTTTAAATAAAATTATTTCATTTACAAAGCTGTTAAATTAAGAGCCACTCTTCTGGCATTTTAAGGTTTTTTATGGAAACTGTACAACTGAGCATCCACATTTCAAAGCTACCCAGCAGAAATTATGTCTTGTTGTCAGCAACTGTTGTGTTAAAGTCCTTCTTCAAGGAAAGCTCCTCCTTATACTTAACTGCATTCCAGCAGTGACTTTGTGACTGCTCTCAAATTTACTTTTTGCTGTAGCCACACTGTTTCAGCCTGTCTGATCTACTAGCAACAGATTTCCTACAAAGCCCAGAATGCAACCTGCTGGGAGTCTGAACTTGATGGATTTCAGCTGTGGGCAAACCATTATGTTTCAGCAGGAGATGAAGATTAAGTCATCACGAAAAAGCAGAGTCATTCCACCGTCTAAAATTATAACATGTCTTCAGGCTGCTGGTGTTCTGGTCTTTTGGAGCAGCTCTGGCTGAAGAATGTTCTTTCTGCCTTTCACAGAACTGTGTATCACTGGAAAACATTAATACTGGAACTTTTGGCTGCTCATGTTTTAGGTATCCTATATAAATTCAATTCCTCATGTGAATATATGCCACTGTTGCATCCCATTAAGTTCTGTCTACTCTCTCCCATAGTTTGTTGTTCATGGATTCTCTATACTGCTCTTTTCCATCTTCTCTTTTCCCCTCTCCTCTCAATCAGATGTAGGGAGTGGCTGCCCAAACCTAAGCCTGGTACTGCTGGAGGTCTCTTTCTGTTAAAAGGAGTTCTTCCTTCCCACCGTTGCCAAGTGCTTGCTCTGCTGAGGGTTTTATTTTACTGATTTGTAAACTCATGATTTTAACTGGCAACTCCTCTGTTCACAAGTCTGCAAGTAAATCTGACGGTAAAAAAAGAGAGAAAACTAATTATCCAGGAATGTACTTCATCAGTCTATACAGTGTCATATTCCAGTACAGCTTTGCCAAAGCAAAGAGTGACAAACTTACAATATGTACAAGTATGTGGACTTCCTCCAAGCAAAGTTATTTTACAGCATGAATGGACTTTGGAAGCTGAAGTGTGGGAACTTCCACTGATCATAAGTGCCAAACATAATGTTGAAATCTTCAGTTCAACCTGCGAAATGTTTTTGTTGTTAGTCTTATCTTGTCTATTTAGACACTGATATCCTTTGATTATGCAAGTTGAACATGTGAGGTTTTTATGGATTCACACAAACAGTGTGGCTTCAGAGGCTTCTCAGTGCCAAGGTATGTAGGCTGAGGTTTTTAGAAATCACATTCCCTCTGGTTTAATTTGCTGTGTCAATACCAGACATTCTCAAACATTTAACCTCCTTGGAAAAGCCTTCAGCAGAACTGTGCACATTTGGGAATGACAGAAAATGGGCTTGACATTAGTTTACAAAGACAGAGCAGTTTTATTTCAGTATGTAGTTTATATTGAGGAGGAGAGGTCATTTCAATATGGCTATAATGAAAAAAAAAACAAAACAAAAACAAGTGAGAATATAAATTACAGGAACAGATATGAAAATGGGGAAACTAATATTCTACATATTATCTCTACATTTAAGTCTCAGTAGGCTTGAACCTTTACACAATTTTCTCCCCAATGGATAAATCAAAAAGTATTCACTGGGTATGTTTTTGTTAAGCAATAAGCATCTATAAAGAGTCTATATGACAAGTATTTATGTGACTGCATAGAAGCTGAATTTGTTTCAGTTCTTCTGTCTCAGCAATCATAATTCTGCACCATAGTAAAAAGGAATGTGCAAAAACTTGACCAGGGGTCACTGCAGAACTTCTCTGCCCGCTTCCTGTTATCAGGCTGACAGGATTTGACAGCTTTGATTGGAGAAGGTGGAATATACATTGGGGAAGTGTGCTTCCTCTGTGTAACACGGAGTCTGAAATGAACATCTCTGGCAGCTCTTCTGCACATACCTGCCCCGACCAAAACATTGCTGTCCTGGCAGAGATTGTTTTGCTTCTTCAGTGCCCTGGTAATCTGCCTCCAGAAAAGTTTAACATTGGAGGCATACTCGGGACAAGCAGTCGGTCTGGCAGCATACTTGCAGGTGAAGCTCCGGTCCGCCTTCTTGCAGGTTACACCGAGGATGAAGAGGTCCTCACCTGTTGCAGCCCAGGTGCACTCTGACTTGTCTTTGGTGACCAGTTTGCCTTTAATGGGCTGTGCAGAGACAGACTTTGTTTGGCGGCCCACCTTTGGTCCTGACCTGTCCTTGTGTTGCCCTTTGTCCACGCCTCGTCGCCTCTGTCCATGGGTCTTCTGGCAGTTACCCAACATCACCTGATGAGAAATACAAGCCAGGACCAGGAGGATGGTGACGTTGGTGAGGAGAGCCATGAAACCAATAGAACACAACCTGCCAAAGGATTAAGTCAGATTTAGATATTTGACCTTAAATCCCTATGCAGAAAGACACATTTTAATCCCCCATTAGACCTACATTTCAAATGAAAACTGACTGCTGTGGGAATAGTTTTGGATTCAGACAACACAAAATGGCTTGCAGGGTTTTTTGTATAGTCCCTTCAAGACATTTTCAAGTCATAAAGATGCATTTGGAAAAAAGATGGAAGAATCATCAGGCAATAGAGGTCACATAAACAGAATTTTGAAGAGACAATATAAACATTTTAATTTGATTTGTAAAAAGGCAGTGGTAAACATTTTAAATTGTTGATTTAAAAGATAAAAATGCAATTACAATAAAGGATGCTATAAATATAGTAAACTACATTCCCTACAATAGAACTACAGTAATTATAGCCAAAATACCATTGCCTAGTAAAATGATAAATATTGAACCTGAATACAACTATTCAACAGGATGCATATTATAAAAACATAAAGGTGAATGGATTATATACAAAATACTGATTTAAGTAGTAGCATACCCCAAATACTATTAATATAATACTGCCAAATCAGGCATCACTAGAGTGACAGCAGCTGAAATTGCGGTGACTTCCCTTACCTGAAGTTTTTAGAGAAACTTCGGTTTGCAGTCCTTACACATGAGAGGAGAATGCAATATGCTGCTGCATAATCAGCCCTCCCCTTCAAGTACACACACTCACACTCACACACATGGCGTGACTGAAGGGCTTATAAAGTTTCTTGAGCTCTGGAGAGGTTAGGGTTACTTTGAACTTGGTACTTGTATCATCAAACTACAAATGTGTAAAGAAAGATGGAGGTTTAAATTACATGCCTGATAGAAAATGAAATCATCTTAAAATATATTGAAGAAAAACATTGTAAACACTTTTTCAGTTAATTTAGAGCCAAAACTTCATTAAACCACATTTGACAGAGGCGCTAAGCTTCCTTGCAGCTTCTATGGATCTGAATAATCATAAGCACTTACAAGACTTAAACTGAAATATCTGGAGTAAAAGTTATCTGTTGTGCCAGATTGCCTGCTTCATCAAGTCCCACCTGCTTTAGAATCATTAAAGTTCATATTTTAAACAAATGCAAATAACCTTGAGTCTTTTAAGACCTTCACAGGACCATCTGCGAGTACAGAGTGCCAAGGATAAAATGACCTGGAATATCTTGAAAGGAGCCAGATGTTCCTGCAGGAGAAAATCACTGACTGATTGAACTTGGTCTCGAAGCACCAAACACCTAATGGTCATATACAGTACAGCAGGTGATTCTTATGCAGTATAATATTTTTAAGCTATATTGCCATAAGACATATGATACTGTAGGGAAATCATTTGCAATGTTTCTGCTGCTTATTGACTAATATTTCTAATCGGGAAGGTGTCAGTAAAATGAAACTAATCGACACATAAAGATTGAAAATAATGTTTATTTATTTAATAAAACATTTTCACATTCATTATATATTATTGACAAATACACCAGCACAAAAAACAGAGCAAAATGAAATTCTTCCCCCAACAATTCTCAAGGTAACATTAAGTGATGCAAGCAGATTATAAACATGTTACAAATATAAATACATCACATGTGAAAGCAATACCATTCAGTACAGGCTGTTCATGCAAAACATTTATTGTTACACAATCAAGTCACACCTTGAAGTTCTTCCAGCCTGGCTCGGAGTGAAGGATAATTGCAAGTTTCACTGCAGGAAGTATTTGAAAGTCACTGTAATAGCACTCCTTACCCTGCAGAGGGTGTTACAATTCTTCTACAAAAGACTAACAAACTCCTTGTCTGGAATTTCCCTCCAAGGGCTGCTTGAGTCAGGCAACATAAGTTATCTTCGTTAGAGGTGTAAAGCTGTAACACATGAGAATATGCAGTTGAAAATTATGTGCATCAGAATCTTAAGCAAAGAATAAAAAAAGGTAGTGCTGGAATCTAACTTGATTATATAGCCAAATTCCACCACTTGGGTTAGTCATAAAACAATATAAAAAGTGTTGCATGTTAACAAACAGGCTGAGTACTGCTGCTTACCTTTCTGGTTAATTACGAAACAAACCAATGAAGAACGAGCAGATGCCTTGCAGTGACCTCCAGCAGTGCTGCCGAGCCATCCTTTTAGCATTGCTCTCAACAGGAGGTGTTGTAGGTGGTGCGGGACTAGTTTCCTGAGTGGTCTTTACTCTTTGTGGTTCTCGAATGGATTTTGCGGCAGTTTGTCTTGTTGAATCTGGCCTTGTAGGTTTAGATGGAGACTGAGGTCTTGCTGCTCTCCTAGAAGAAGCCTCTGCTCGTGACTGGGAGAATGAAGTGGTTGAGAAGACCATCTGAGAGTCATCAGTTGCCTTCCTGCACATGTGAGGTTTTATCTTTCTTGGTGCCTGGCAGGCATTGTCCAGCTTTCTCAGGTTCCACATCATCTGAACAAAATAGTGTCGAGGATTTTTGTTGTAAGCGGTGCAGGTCTGAGGTTTGCCCACGTACTCGCACCAATAAGACCGCCTGATACCCTGGCATGACAGCCTCAGCCTTGTGTAATCCCCTTGACCGGTGACAATCATGGTGCATGAATCCTTGGTCTTGGTGTTGAATGTGATGGGTGGGTCCCAGATGCTTTGACCCCTGTCACTCTGAGCCGCCGCTGGCCAGAGGCAGTAGGCGAGCAGCAAAGCAGTGGCCTGGGCCCACATGGTTTCAGATGGATACTGAATGTGAGAGGACGAAAGTGGGACTGCTGGAAATGAGAGTCCCTCCTGCTTTTTATTGGCCAAGCAAAGTAGGAATTCAGATTACAAAAAAAGGTCAGACTAAAAGAAGCTGGCTTTATGGGAGGAGGAGGAAAATGGCCAAACCAGTTACAGCTGTCAGCAGAAGGAAAGGGCGACGTGCAAAACCAGCTGAGATGTTGACACTGACACATGTAGGTGTTATGTAGAAAAGTACACCCTCTCACACATGTAAACATTTCTCAGTTACTTACCTCCAACATTTCTATAAACTAGTTTCACCCGTAGCCACATGACTGGAAATTAATGCAAAACATAACAGTTCATCATAGCACGCAGTCTTAAAATAACATAGTCTTGCTTGCTTTAGAAGGCAGCTGGAGCTCATAACTGTGCACTGCAACCTGTTATTTCCCTACAGGCATAAACATAGCGCACACTATGCAGAGAAGCATGAGTAGAAATGTCTCACACACAGTGGGCCAAGGTCAGCCCGGAGAGTAGTGCCATGCCAAGTAAGAAAGAAGTAGAAACCCCTAGTGCTGGTCCCAAACCTGGATAAATGGGGAGGGTTGCATCAGGAAGGGCATCTGATGTAAAATCAGTGCCAAATCACACACGTGGATCCATCAGCTGTGGCAACCCCTAGGGAGATAAAGCA